>CAUYON010067113.1:0-12878 GCA_963573935.1 Arctocebus calabarensis | reverse complement strand
CTGTCTCCCTGTGTCCCCAAAGGGATGTTTCTGGGCAGATCTCGTCAGCCAGAGATGCCTGAAGTCTTCTCTCCCCAGTCTCACCGAGCCCAGTTGCAAGGAAGCTGTTACTCGGCCACCATCTTGGCTCCTCCCCCCTATTTCCATCTTTATAAGCATCCATTGTTCCCCTTTTCAATCTCTAACCACTGTCTTGAGTGGCAACCATTATCCTGAACTTCCTTGTCTGTCTTTACATGTTTACTGCCCAAGCATGTATTTTCCAAATTTATAGTTTACTTTTCAGGCAACCATTCTCAGACATTTACAGGTGAGGGCGTTCTACCAGAACAAAAAAGTAAACCAAAGAGAAAAAGATTTGGGGTTCAGAAAATAGGGAAAACAGCCCTGGAATCCTCAAGGTGATGGAAAAGGGTACTTCCAGAGCAGCAGCTGGTACCCAGCATAGAAGCCAACCAGTACCTATTGGAGCAAGTAAGGCTACTGCTGTATGACAGACACCATCAAGAAAATGACATCAGTATAAAAATTATCTCTTTGATAATCTGCCTGATGCATCCAAACATTGTGAGAGGAGATTTGGACAATTTGTGGAAAATTTGAGCATCACTTAGAGAAAGGTGAATAGAAAATTAAGCAATCAAACAAACAAATTGGAAACAATTTCACTGTGGGAAACTAAAAATAATGCAAAAATTATTTGACTATACTACATGACTCATTGTAAATTATTAACATTGCCATAGTGTAAGCAATGAGTATTATTCAGACTGATATTATTATGATATAACTCTATTAGTAGGACAGGAGAGGGAAGTATGATACTTGGGGAGGGTACTATGGAAATTGGGAGAGTTAAATCCTCTGAAGTTAGGAAGTCAATGGATAATGCTAAACAAACAAACAAAAGTTTTTAATGTTTATGATAAAAGTATCAAAAGAATTCACTAAAAAAGATGAAAATGGTTGTCCTAAGGAAAGAGAAATGGGAGTAGAGTGAAGGCTACTGTTTTTATAACAAACTTTAAATCACTATTTAACTCTTTAAATCATGTGCACATAAACCTTTAATTAAAATGAATACTTTAAAAACAGACTTAAAAGAGGTAATTATAATAGAGGTGAATATATAAGTAGTGCTTGAAGCTAAATGAGTAGGAAATAGGTTGGTGTGTTCATAAGCCCTGATTTAAAATAGTTTTCCTGAAAGATAATTTGCAAACAGGTAATGGGGTGGTTTGAGACACTCTAGGAATAAAATGAAATGGCAGTGAACACATGTCATTCCTTTCAAGCAAAGACCTTAAGAGCTGTCTGTAAAATAGAGCACAAAGTATGGTCAGCCCTTTGTATCCACAGATTCAACCAATCACATATCAAAAATACTCAAAAAAATGTTAACAATAATAAAAATAATATAAATTTAAAAACAAGAGTATAACATCTATTTACATAGCATTTACACTGTATTAAGTATTGTAAGTAACCCAGAGATGATTTAAAGTATATAGGAGTATGTGCATGTGTTACATGCAAATATACATGTATTACACCATTTTATATAAGGGCCTTGAGTATCTGTGAATTTTGGTATCTACCTGAGGTTCTGGAACAAACCCCCTGTGGATACCAAGGAATGACTGTAGGGGAATTAAAACACTAATGAATAAAGTTCTTCCCAGTGAAATAAATAGTTGCTCACCTTCCATTTTAATATAATTCTTGCTTGCTAGATAGAATCAGTCAGAAGAAAAACCACCAAGCATTTGGCAACTATTTCAATTATTTGAACCCTGAGAACCCCAAACCTCCAAATCCTTTATTTTCCCAAGAAGGGGCCTGAGAGCCTCAGGGGCCATCACAAGTTTCCTAGGGAGGACACAGACGGAGCAACGTGAGCACAGACTTTTGTGTCAGATCTATTTTGGTCAAATCCAAGTTCTACCTTTAATAGTTATATAATCTTGGTAAAATTACTTAATCTCTCTTAATCACAGTTTTGACATCTAAACATATAAGAATAATAATGCCTACATTGCTTGATGTTTCTCGAGATCAAAGAGATAATTTTTATGAAGACCTTGGCATGTAGATAGTTCTCTAGAAAATCTAACTAATGTTATAATTATTGTCATTGTTATAATAATAACCATTATTATTACTACTGTTGTTGCCAATGTTATTACATCCATCCCACTACATGGTGGCTTTCTATAGCAGCTGGTGCTTCTTTTATGTCATCGTCTATGGATCCTGACCTTGCTGAGGCCACTGGTAGTAACTATGTCTTTTCTGCCAACTAGGGTTGGGATCTACCCCTACCACTTCCATTAGCATGTTATTAAGGCTTCTTCCTCTTTTTTTTTTTCCTTATTAAGGCTTATGGGTATGAGCTCTATAGTCCTCTTAGCCCTTGCGCTCCATGATCTTGGAACAACCCTTCCTGGGAATTGTTCAGATGGAATTTACATGATACCATTCATTAATTTATACAACAAACATTCACTGAACACCTGCTTTGAAGCCAATGTTGTACTCTGTGCAGATAAGCCAAGGCTCCTGACATTCAGGTCTGGTGGAGATTCGTTACTACCTAGGTCAGCCTTTAGAAGCATCTAACATTGCTCAGTATTTTTTCAGGTTTACACACAAAGCAGCTTGTATGTTTCAAGTTGGCCACAATAGGCTTTCCCATCCCACAGGTCTTATAATATGACATTGACATTGACATTTCTGCCATTGAGAGTTTGGGTCTATTTTCCTTCCCCTTGAATCTGGGCAGGTCTGTGACCTTAAAGAAATGTTGATAGACAATTTTCCAAGCTAGGTAATATGTGTAAAAAATGATACATCTTCCACATGTTAAAAATACACACACACCCAGAAGTTACTAGCTTAAAACAACAATCATTTTGATCATTTTGTTAATGAGTCTTCCATGTGAGCAGAGCTCATTGGGAACAGTTCGTCTTGACTCCAAATAGAATGGGGTCACATGGGAGGCTTGATGGGGTTGGAGGATTCACTTCCAAGCTGGCTTACTCGCATGGATTGCAATTTGGGTTTCTCCAGGGGGCGGTTTGGCTGCCTAACAGAACGCTGGCCTCAGACATTTTACAAGGCAGCTCAGGGCTCCAAAGGCAAATCTCCCAAGAGAAGAAGGCAGGAGAAACATAGTCTTTTTTTGTCAAGCCTCTGCAACACCACGTCTGATGCATGCTGTCCCTGGAGGCGGGCATAGAGGTTTGCACAGGTTCAGGGGAAAAAAACTTCCTCCACAACTCAGTGGGAGACATTTCAAAGTCCCCATATGAGGCAAGCACTTAGAATGGTATGCAGTTTTGTACCATTTTAGAAAAGGCAATCTATCACATTCTCAATATCTACCACCTTATTCTCTTTGTCAGAGGACTGCCCTTGGGATGCAGGAGACCATTTTGCCTGGATGCCTGAAAAGCCTTCCAAGTGCCTGGGAACTACTGTTGCTCCATACTCCTTTTTATACCCAGTCACTAACAGGTGCTGGGGTATAAAAAAATCTATCTTGCCTTCTGATTGGTTCACCTTTAAAGTTCTCCAAAGAGAACTCCAAAGATGTTCTCTGAAGATGGCATCATCTCATTTGCGAGCAAACAGCATCCTGTGATTATATGCACTGTCTCCAAAGTTCCTCCAAAAATACTTTCAACATGAATCTTCATCTCAGAATCTTCTTGGTGGATCCCAGAAAAGGTCTACCTAAGATGCACACCATGACATCTTAAGATATTTTCATGGTTTTTGAAAAAGAAGCCTTTAAGGAGCTTTCACACTGTACCCCAGAGTGTGATCATTATTTTCTTCAAATGGTAAGAGAACTTTAGCATACAATGCTAACACAAATACCTGTGGTAAAATGTAAAACTAACTGTGCTCTTAGTTTTAGTTTAGTCTCTGTATATTTTCCTTCTGTCCTATTTCTAATCCAAGAAGGTTGCTAAGCCATTTGTAGTTCCTTGAAACTAGAGGCTTTGCAGTACAGAAAATTGAAAGTGCTGGTACATGACCCGTATTCCTGTCTCTGAGAAAGTCCAAATTCCTCAAAGCTATTATGTTGAATGTCTTAAAATGGTATGAAGGAAGAAAAGAGACTTTCCCTGAGTTCTGTAAAAGAACTCATTTCAACTGGGAAGGAGATGGATATGTCTGGACTCAAATGTGAGGCTCTCAGACTATTCTTCAGGAAGGTCTTGAATAGAGATGGTTTAGTGATCAAGGGACTTCTTTTAGGGGCCAAGAAGTTTGGTGTTCCAGCATATATGGAATGGATTTTTTTCTACATGGTGGGTGAAAAGTCACAAACCTGAAGTTAAAAAAAAAGAAAGAAAGAAACAAGAATCAGCTGTAACAATGAAAGGCATGCATGAAAGCAAAGAAGAAAAATCAGGAGCCAAGGGGTGCCCTTCCAGAGAACCTGTCCAAAATGTCTTGGACATTGACAAAAGTCAAATTTAATCTATAGCTTAACACTTCCCCCAAGTATAGAACCCACACACAACCCTGAGTGATAATGTTGAGGATGGCGTATGAGAGAGGGTCCAAGTAAAGCGTATGTTTCTTGTTCCACATCTTCTGATAGCCCCATGGTGAGGAAGCCTTGTCCTATTAAGGAAGCTGTGCCAAACAGTTCTCCATGTGACCAACAGCACAGGAAGGGAGGAGCCACACCGATCCATCATGGCGGAATGTTGAATAGGCATCTAGTCCTACAGTGGAATCTACACTTGAACACAGTGCAGATTCAACAGTGCATATAATCACAGGATGCTGTTTGCTCACAAATGAGATGATGCCATTATGGTACCATCTCTATTATAAATGTGATCTTTGCTAATTTTTAAAACTCATCTCCCCTAGCTATATAAGCATTTCCTCTAACATACATTTCATTCTAGCTACAACTATGTTTCTAGCTTCTGTCAACCTGAAAATCTTGAGCATCTTCAGGACTGTTGAAATATGTTAACACACTGAGGGAATAGGCAAGAGAGAGGCCAAAATAACAAAAATAAGGGTCTCTGTGATATTCTCGGAAAGACTTAAAAACAACAAAGCTCATAATGTTTAAAATAAGCCTTAGAATTTGAGAAAGGAGAAAAGCTATTTAGAATGGAAAATACCTAGCTACTCAATTTCCTCTGAGGCTTTCAATTTTCTATTTGTAATAACCGCAATCTATAAATTCTATATTTCTCTGTTGTGGGTCCCTATGAATAAGACAATGCCCAATCCATATTATGTTCTCCAAGCACCTATGGGAAGTTGAAAATCCTGTTAGTCCTTGGGAAAGAAATATGGACCAATAATCTTTTAACTAATTCAAATGATGAACCTTGATTTTGATGCATCCTAAAAAACACTACATTATTATAAAATGGTTTAATCCCATCTGGAAATAAATCAAATTTTTAGTCAACAGATTTATGAGAACCGTCTCCTTGAATAATGAAATCTCAGAAGGTGTGTGTATAGGAGTAAAGCAAACTCAGTTTCACCACCAGATTTTATATTTCTAACCTCCCATACAAAACTCTAAGCAGAATCATGGATTTCCATTTCTAACCATCCATCATCATAGAAATAGCCTCGAACATTGAGGTATGAGCGCAATGCCCACCTTATTCACTCATGATGCTGACTTGGTACAGAGCTGTCTCTCCATATAGAATCTCACTGGGAAAGAAGTTGTTAACTCACAGATAACCAAAATAGATAAGCAGAGTTGAGCACAGTGCTTGCTGTATTGTAGATATGCAAGAGAAAGCAGGATGGAGGGAGGAAGAGAGAAAGGAAGGAAGGAAAAGGGAGGGATGAAGAGGGAGGGAAAGATGATACTATAATTTCCTAGTCCATTTACTTTCCCATCAATTTAAAAGACTTTCTCCTAACTTCTATCCTCAAAACTCTAGAATCTCTCTAGAATCTCTCCTGCATTTTTACTGTCAGTCAATTCTTTCTTCATAAAGAAATATGAAACAATAGAAAGGAAGTTTGGTACATTCTGCCTCCCCTTCTACCTATCCACCAACTTCAAGGCTACCATCTTCTACCTTCTCACCTGCAAACATATGAACTAACCACAATCCTATCTAAAGACAATCTTTTCATCTTTAATCATCAGAGAAATTCAAATCAAAACCACTTTGAGATATCATCTAACTCTAGTAAGATTGGCCCACATAACAAAATCCCCGAACTACAGATGTTGGCATGGATGCAAAGAGAAGGGAATACTTCTACACTGCTGGTGGGAATGCAAGCTAATACAGCCTTTTTGGAAAGAAGTGTGGAGAACACTCAAGGAACTAAAAGTGGACCTACCGTTTGTTTGATCCTACAATTCCTCTATTAGATATTTTCCCAGATGATCAAAAATTATTTTACAACAAATACATTTGCACCAGAATGTTTATTGTAGCCCAATTCATAATTGCCAAGTAATGAAAGCAGTCCAAGTGCCTATCAACCCATGATTGGATTAACAAATAGTGGTATATGTACACCATGTAATACTATGCAGCCATAAAAATGGTGCATAACATCTTTTATGTTTACCTGGATGGAACTGGAACATATTCTTCTTAGTGAAGCATCTCAAGAACGGAAAAAAAAGTATCCAATGTATTCAATACTACTATGAAATCAATATATAACCACCTACATATCCATACGAATGGGATAAAACATAACTGTAGTCCAGAAAGGAGGAAGGAAGAGGATGGAGAGGTGAGGGAAGAGTGGAGGCTGGAAAGAGGGGAGGTGCTTGCAGGGACCTAAACTCATGTGCAAATGCAATGATACATTTCTAAACTATTAAGAATAGGGTATGAATGTCTTACCACAACAAATAAGTAAGTGAGGAGATGGTTATTTTAATCAGTTAGATGTAAGCATTCCACATCAAACAGCAAATCAGCACATTGTACCTCATAAATGCATCAATGTACACAGTTATGATTGAATAAAGAATTTTAAAAAAACAAAGACAATCTTTTTTGCACTTGATCCCATCTCCTCTGACCTACTGAAGGATATTGTTCAAGCAATTGTGACTACTCTGTTCTACACATCAACATTTCACCCCCTACTAAATCACCTTTATTAGCTTACAAATATGTTATTTCTCTTATCTTAAAAAAAAATCCTCTAGAAAGTTCCCATTTTTCCTGTAACTCAACTCCATTTCTTTCATTTCTTTGCAACACAATTCTTTGAAGACATTATTCACATGCTGTATCTATAATTCTTCTCCCATTCTCACATAAATCCACTCAACCCATCTTTCCCCACCACTCCTCTACCCATGCTGCTCTTATTCAGATCTCCACTCTGTGGCTAAATCCAGTGGGTCAGTTTTCAGTCCTCACTTTCCTCGATCCATCAGCAACATTTAACACAGTTCTTCACTCCCTCCTTCTTAATTAATACTTTCTTTATTTGGCTTCCAGGACACTATGCTTTCCTGGCTTTTCACCTACTCCCTAGTTGTGTTACTTAGTCTCCTTTCTTGGTTTCTCCTTTGTTAGTTAGTTAGTTTGTTTGTTTTACTTTATAATGTTAAAGTACCCCAGGGTTGATGTCCTGAGCCATCTTGGGTAATGTCTTCTCTATTCATATACCCTAATCCTGACGATTTCAAGTAGCCTCATGGATGAAACCACATACACAATGGTTACTTTCAAATTTGCGTCTTCACTGCAGAGCTTTCTCTTCTTAGACTTCAACATCTAGCCACCTATTTAACTCCACTTGATTGTCTAATAGGCACCCCAATTCAACACATCCAAATACTGCTGATTTTCTCTCTTAAACGTGGTCTAACTAACACTTAACCATCTCAATTGATGGCATCCCCATCTTTTCTATCAGTCAGGTCAAAAACTGTAGCGTTATACCATGATTATTCTTTTTCTCTCATTTCAATCCCACAGCAAACACTTCTGACTCTTCCTGAAAAATACACCCAGAGTATCTCATCACCTCTTTGCCTGAGCAAACAGTCCTAATTGCACAGCCTGCTTCCTTGCTTGCCCTCTTACAGTCTGTGCTCAATTATCCTTTATAAATATAAATCAAATCATGTTATTGCTCTGCTCAAAAACAATGATTTTGAACTCTAGTCAGAACAAAGAGCCAAATTCCTTTACAATCACTTACAAGGTGATTATAAATTCACCACTTCTCTTATTCATCTCCTACTTTCTACTTTTCACTTACTCCACTCTAGTCTCTCTAGACTCCTTGCCATTCCTCAAGCACATATAATCACACCTCAGAACCTTTGCACCTCAGGACCATTGCACAAGCTGTTCTAGCTAGAATACTTTTCTTTTAGATACCCATATAGCAGAGTCTCACTGCCTTCAAGCCTTTGCTCACATAGCATCTTTTCAACTAACCCTGCCCTGACCACCCTATTTTAAAAGGTACTCTTCTCTTCCCCCAATCCCCAGTAATCTCACTCTGAGTTTTTCCATTTTATCACATTTGATTGTATTGTAAAAATTATCCATTGTGTATGTTGTTCAAAATCTGTCTCCTCAGTAGCAGGTGGGATCCAGGAAGACATGGATCTTTCACTATTTTGTTCAGTGACATGGCCCAATTGCCCAGAAGAAAACTGGAACATGATATATATTTAACACATATTTGCAGAAGGAAAAGAAGAAGAGAAGGGAGGAAGGGAAGAAAAGAAGGAGAGAAGAAAGGGAAGGAGCAAAGAAAGTGGAGACTGCAGCATTTTGGCCATTCTTAAACAATATAGTTGCCCTCTTTGGTCTTAGTTTTCATCTTGAAATAAAATGGAATTGAAGTAGATGAACTCTTAAGATCCCTTCCACTCCTACATGCAATGATTATATAAACTATGTGAATCTAAGGGGGTTCTCAAAAGATGTAAAGAGCATTTGGACCTTATTATGATGCAAAACTCAGGACAAGTAGGAGGCCTGGTAGACTGGCTGGGCCCACTTCCCTTGTATTCCTAGCGCGCCATGAGGCTTTCCTGGCTGAGTCACTTCAGCCCTCCTCCATATGACACTGATCCTAGAGAAGCTGGAGCACTATCCCACGCCACCCCCTGATGTACAGGCTACACAGTCAAAGGCTTCTTCATGAGATCCAAAGACATATGTCTCTGCCAAATTTAAGCAACTAGAAATTACCACTGATGTCCCCTGTTAGATCAGTAAAGCCATACTTCTGCTTTCGACCCATTTTCCAATTACTGTTTGGTTTGCTGCATCTGGCAAAGCCCCTTCTCTGCTCCTCTGAATTGTCAAGCTTAGTAGACCCCAGATGGCTCTCATGGCCTAAATCAGCAAAGGGCCCTAAGAATCTCTCTGTTCTTGGGTACAGAGTTCCTGTATCAGAAGCTGGTATACTTGCTTTCCCCTCAAAAGACAAATGCTATTTCCTAAGAGAAGGATAAATGCTGACCTATAGGAAACATGGAATCCTAGGCCTGTGGGACACTCACTAACGCAAAAGTACAAGATCAGCATCAGCTGGTTGATTCCATCCCCACAGCAGAGGAAGGAGGAAAATTGACAGCGAGGGCCGACACCATGGAGAAATCAGCAAGGTAACATATCATGGTGTGAGGTGCAAATGTGTCAGCAAGGCTTCTTAGCTGCCACCCCAGAGTTACTCAGGGAAGAAAAGCCAGATTCTGAGTCTTGTTTCCCTTTTCAAATTGAACCTCCATTGTACCAACCCAGACCAACTCCCAGAAGTCACCTGGTTTGGTAAGGACAAAGCAGCAAGAATTAGGGATGTATATTCTCTACCCAAAGGCAGGAAACGTATGTTTTTCCTACAAACAAGTGACTCATTTGCAAGCCTGAAGGCTTGTCATGGATCATACTCCTATATACAATGAGGATGCAGCTAATACTTCATACAAAATCTGACCACTGACTTCTGTAAGACTAGGACAAGTCCTTCTGCCTGAAATGTCTTAAACCTGCTTTATTCATTCTTCAAGATCCAAATAAAATTTCTTATGTGAAAATTTTTACAATCCTCTTCCAGCCTAAAAACACAGACATACTGATACATCATCTTCTTAACAATATCTCAACACATTGTTCATACATTGATTAATCAATCTGCAAACACCTTAAAGAAACAGGCTTGTACTAAAAATGTTTAGTTGTGATACATTCTTATCTTATTAACTGGTACATATTATATATTTCAATAGTATTATCTAATGATGTATAGGTGTAGTAATAAGATTAATGAAGATATATTTCCACAGTCAGCAATAGTTAATATACATACATATGACCTTTTTACTTTGGGCCTCAAAACGAAAAATTCTCATTGCTTTTATGTGAAGATTTTTATTCCCTTCCACAAGAAACAACTGAGAAAAAAATGCCAGACAATGTACTGTAAGATGACACAGATTTACAGTTGTTCCCCCTTACATTACCTGACGAAAATTACTTTCTTGCTTAACAATTTTCAACTTTACCTGAAACAGAAGCTGCCTACACTTGCCAGGAATATAGATATCAGAGCTAGAGATAACAGCCACGTCAATGTTGAATTCTTATTCAAAGTTAGTTTTCTAGCTTCAAATATCATCTTCTGTCACTGCCATTTGGAAGACGGGAGAAAAGGAAAGTGCTGGAATGTTCATTCTAGCCTGTTGGAGGATAATGAGACAGCTAGTCTCTGCAGCAAATGGAAATGCTTCTTTCTCAAGCCAGCAGACACTTGGGCAGACATCTATCAATAGACATACCTTTAGGAGACACTATCGATTCAGTTTATGCTTAAGAGAATTTTCTCTAGCCTGGCCTTCTCAGAAGATGGAATAGTCTTGTCTTATGAAAGACACTTCTAAGGAGAAAGGGACTTGGATCATAAATAAGAACCAGAGGAACCAGCCCAGAGGAATGGACAAAACCCAATTGGGGAATGTTCCTGTTAGTATATGTAAAGGGCCACATATTAAATATATTTGATTTTACAAGACATACAGTCTTAGCAGCAACTACTCAACCCTGCCACGGTAGCACAAAATCAGACAAAATAATACAAAAATGGATAGATCTGGCTGTGTGCCAATAAAACATTATTTATACAAACAGGCATTCAGGCAAAGTTTCCTGCCCCCTGCTCTAAGCTAATGCTTCCTAAAGTGTTATATACATACCATCTTTAGTACATGGATATACTGACTGATGTTAGGTGGCTTATAAAGGGAGATTTTCCACTTCAAGTAAGTTTGTGATTTAACATTCACCAAAAACAAACATATAACTATCTTATTAAATGTGATTTCATGGATATTATTACTTAGTATAAGACTAAATTTAAGTTAAAAAATGAGATTATTCGAAGAAAAATAATAAGTAAATAACAAGAGTATATAGATATTGTAAAAATCTTGTAAATAGTCTATGAATGGCCAAAATATGGAAACCCCACTCTAACCTGCCCAAAGTACGCCACCTATAAAAATGAGGTTTCAGGGGGGTGGAGCAAGATGACTGACTGGAAGCAGCTTCCGAAAAAGGCTCCTATCCAAAAGGGAGGATAACCTCCAGAAACTGCACAACTAAGCCGAGAGAGAAGTGATTTCTGTGGGTCACCTCTGCTGAGGCTGGCTGCAACCCCAAGAAAGCAAGCTTCAGGTACAAAATTCATCTGAAAGGAAGAGTGTCCATCCCCTCCCCCAAGAAAGCTCTGAGTTTCTTGCTTTTCTGTTTCCTTTCTTTTTATTCTCCTCTTTTGCTCCATCGAGTTTTCTACAGACAAGGGGTGAACTGTGGACCTCTTGTCTCACCCCATGGAAGAGTGCTGTGGGCAGTGAGGTGTGCTTCACTGAGCACCCCAGTGTGACTCTGAAAACTCTATTTCTAGGCATAAAAACTGAACTAAAGTTTTCCCCACCATTCTGAACTTACTGTACACCCTTCTCTCCTTACCTGACAAACCAGAAGCCTAACCGCCGCTGACACTGAGGGAGGAGGTCCCTGAGCAGCGCCACCACCCCCACCTGTCAGAACAAGCGCCCCACCTGGAAAAGACTCAGGGGGGGCCGTGGCAAGCCTCCCTCACCTCCAGCCAGGGAAGCCACACGTGAGTGCCTGGCCCTGCACCCCATGCTTGCCGGGCTTCCTCAGGCTGGGCTTCCTCAGGCCTGCCTTCCCTGGCGATTGCGGGCCTCTGCCTGGCAACCACAGGGCTCCCGCAGGCCCGTCCCTGGCCAGGGACAGTCCCGGCAACCGTGCAGGCCTCGACCTGGCACCCACGGGGCTTCTACAGGCCAGCCTTCTACCAGGGACTCTGACGGCAACCACCAGGCCTCTGCAGGCCTTCCCCCAGCCGGGAACTTCCCCAGCGACCACCTGGCCCTCCATCCCACACTTGCCGGGCTTCTGTAGGTCTGCTTTCTGCCAGGGACTCCGCACATGACTGCCAGGCCCCTGGCCAGGGTCACTCCCAACTGTGTGGGCCTCCGCAGGCCAGCCTTCTTCCAGGTACCCCACCAGTGACTACCAGGTCTCTTTGAAGGCCCACCGCTGGCCAAAAACTTGCCAGACAACCGCACGACCCTGCGCCCACCACTTGAAGGGCCAGACACAACAGTGAAAAACAACCATGGGGCAGAATCAATGGAAAAATTCTGGCAATATGAATAATCAGAGTAGACCAAACCCTCCAAGTAATGACAAGGCAGACACAGCACAAGATCTCCTGCATAGGCAAATGGCTGAGATGTCTGAAATCAAATTCAGAATCTGGATTGCAAATAAGATCAGTGGAATGGAGGAAAAGATGGAATTAGAATTTCAAGCAGTAATTTAAAAGATGACCCAAAA
>CAUYON010067111.1:0-18886 GCA_963573935.1 Arctocebus calabarensis | reverse complement strand
GTTAAATCCAAATGTTGAATGGTTAAGTTTAAATCTAAAATTTCTTTGCTGAGTTTCTTTTTGGAGGATCTATCCAACACTACTAAAGGAGTGTTAAAATCTCTGACTACTATGGAGCTGGAGGAAATCAAATTGCTCAGTCTGTTAGAGTTTCTCTTATAAATTGAGGCGCATTCTGGTTGGGTACATAAATATTAATAATTGAAATCTCATCATCTTGAGTATTACCTTTAACAAGTATGAAGTGTCCATCCTTATCCTTCCTTATTTTGGTTGGTTTAAAGCCTATTGTATCTGCGAATAAGATCGCAACACCTGTTTTTTTCTGCTTTCCATTTGCCCGGAATATGATGACCATCCCTTCACCTTGTATTTATCTTTTAAGGAGTCTGTATTTATCTTTTAAGGTAGGCTGAGATTCTTGTATGCAGCAGATATCTGGCCTGAGTTTTTGTATCTAGTCAGCCAACTTGTGCCTCTTTAGAGGACATTTTAAACCTTTCGTTCACATTGAGAATATTAATAAGCCTTTTGAAAGTCCAGTGAACATTTTTACTACTTTCACCACTGTGGAAGTTGGAATTTGATCACAAGTTTCTGGGTGAGTTTACTTTTGTGGTGGAGGATTATGCTGGTCATTATGGAGGATAGGTCTGAGAATATCCTGGAGAGCTGGTTTAGTTATGGCAAATTTCTTCAAAATGTGGATATCATTAAAGTATTTAATTTCTCCATCCTAAATGAAACTTAGTTTAGCTGGATACAGGATCCTGGGTAGAAAGTCATTTTGTTTTTGGGAGATTAAAAGTTGATGACCATTCTCTTCTAGCTTGAAAGATTTGATCAGAGACATCCGCAGTTATTCTAATATTCTTCCCCTTGTAGGTTATGGTTTTCTTGTGTCGGGCTGCTTTCAGAATTTTCTCCTTCATATTAACTTTAGTGAAGTTGATTATGATGTGCCTGGGGGATGTCTTATTTGGGTTGAGTCGTGCTGGGGTTCTGAAACTGTCTGCTATCTGAATTTCAGAACCTCTTGGCATGTCTGGAAAGTTCTCTTTCATAAACTCATGAAGAAGAGAGTCTGTACATTGTGAAGCCACTTCGTCGCTTTCATTGATTCCCTATAAGGTGAATATTGGTTTTCTTCTAATTATCCCAGAGCTCTCTGAGAGAATGGTCCATTTTTGCCTTCCATTTCTCTTCCTCTTTGAAAGTTTAGGGGCATTTGAAAGCTTTGTCCTTGATGTCAGAAATCCTTTCTTTTGCTTCTCCATTCTGTTACTGAGAGATTCCACTGTATTTCTCGGATCTTTGAGGGTTGCAAATTCTTGTCTTAATGTGTCAAAATCTTTGGTCATTTTTGTCTTTGAATTCATTAAATTCTTGATATCTTTCGTATTACTGCTTAAAATTCTAATTCCATCTTTTCCTTCATTCTGTTGATCTTATTTGCTATCTAGATTCTGAATTCAATTTCTGACATCTCAGCCGTTTGTTTATGCATGGGATCTTGTGCTGTGTCTGCCTTATCATTCCTTGGGGGAATTGATCTACTCTGATTATTCATATTGCCAGACTTTTTCCATTGATTCCTCATGATTGTTTTTCACCATTGCCTCTGGCCATCCTCAGAGGTGGGGAGGTGTCTCTCCAAGATTAGATCCCTGCAGGATCACTCTATTGTTGCTGGATCCTTGTAAGAAGTGACCCTGTGAAGCTCCTCTGGGACTGCTCCAACCAGGGAATTCTGGCTGTGGGAGCAGCTCCAGAGTGTGGCACACATGGATCCAACAGCAAGGCGGGGGATGGTGCACATGGTTCTGGCAATACTTGGTGCCTGGTGACTTTCACAAAGAGAGCCCGTGGCTCCAACAGTCTCTGGCCTGGTGGAAGGCTCCAGGCAGAGGTAGGGAGGGTGTTGGAGGGAGGGCAAGGGTCATGTGGCTTCCAGATTACCTGCCAGATGGGCGGGGCTAGTACAGAGGCAGGGAGGGGCATGGGAGGGAGGATGCAAGTTGTGTGGCTCCTGTAGTCCCTGGCCGGGGTGGATGGGCAGGTGTGCGGCCCTGCTGTGCAGAGTTCATGCGGTTCCTGGGGTCCCTAGTGGGGGTCAGGGTGGGTGCCCCATGGCATAGTGCAGTTCTGGGAGTTCCTGGCTAGATCCCAGTGGCGCCGAGTTGCCCAGTTCCCAGAGTCCCTGGCCATGGCGAGCAGGAGTTGGGGGAGGCTTGGTGGGGCCCCCAAGTCTCTTGCCTGGCAGGGCATTTGGTCCAGCAGACAGGGAGGGGGGTGTTGCTCAAGAACCTCCTCCCACAGTCTCAGCAGGGGTTAGGTTTCTGGTTCATCAGTAAGGGGGGAAGGGTGTACTGGAAGTTCAGAATGGCAAGAAAACTTTAGTTCAGTTTTTCTGCCTAGCAAGAGAGTGTTCAGAGTCACAGCAGGGTCCCTCTGAGGAAGTAGTCCCCACTCCCCTTAGCTCTCTCCTGTGGGGTGAGACAAGAGGTCCACAGTTTACTGCTTGTCTGTAGAAAACCCGTAGGAGCAAACGGAGAGAAAAAAGAAAGGAAGCAAAAAAAAAAAAAAAAAGAAAAAAGAAAAAACCCGACAGCTTTCTTGGGGGATGGGATGGATACTTTTCTTTGCAGATGAATTTTGTACCTGAAGCTTGCTTTCTTGGAGTCACAGCTTGCCTCAGCAGAGGTGACCTGCAGTTATCACTTCACTCTCAGCTGGGCTCCCCGTCTTCAGCTTAATTGGGCATTTTTTGGACGATATCCTTCCCTTTGTACAGGAGCCCCTTTTGGAAGCTGCTTCCAGTTGGCCATCTTGCCCCTCCCCAGGTGCTGTGGTTTTAAAGGTGACAGTTTCAAAGCCTGGAAGTTTTTGTTAAAAAATGAAACCAAAACAATCGATAGTCTCTCTTTATGTTCATATTAAAACTTCTTTTGTCCCTTAAGTGATTTTGCTTAATCACTTTGAACACAGTTGTTGTGGACTGAATGTTTGGTTCCCTTCCATTCAGGTGTTGAAATCTAATCCCTAGGGTGGTAGTATTTGGAGGTGGGGCCTTTGGAAGTGATTAGACCCCAAGGGTGGAGCCCCATGATGGGATCAGTGCCCAGTAAACAGCTCCTCAGAGAGCCCTCTGTCCCCCTATGCCGCTGAGGATGTGGCTGGAAGGCGGCAGTCTGCAGGCTGAAGGGGAGCCCTCCCTGGCACCTGTCCAAGCTGGCACCCTGATCCCAGGCTTCCAGACTAGGGGACTATAAGATGAGAAATAGGCCTTCACTGTTCAAGGCCTCCCCACCCCCCTGCAGTACTGTTACGCAGCCTGAGCTAAGACAACAGCATAATGACAGCCTGTCCAGGTGTCCCCAGCAAGTCTCCTAGTTCATACCCAGTAATGGACAGCACATGGACATGCCTTTTTAGCTCCTTGAGGTTTTGTGACAAAGGCATCCCTAGCACAATGGTTCTTCGGGTGCCCTGGTTCTTTGGCAGCAGAAGGGGCAGCAGCAGCTTGGGAAGTTGTTAGAAATGCAGACTGGGAGTAGCATTCAGAGCCATGGTCCTGGAGCCCAGTGGGGCACCGGTGCCATCTTCAGGGCTACTGCCACCCTTGGGCCTCAGAGACTGGGCCGGGACCCCTCTCCTGCCTGGGGTGGGATGCTGGTCTTTGATGCTGGTCATCCCCCCCCTTTCCTAAGGTAGGGAAACCAGGATATACTGCACTGGAGTGCTGCTCTGTCTGGGGCTCCCTGCTCCCTCAGATCACCAACCATAATATTCTGACATTTTTAAGGGATATAGTCTTCTAAAGAATATTATTTTAGTGTTCTAAGATGAGAAGGAAAAGTTGGAGGAAGGTGGGATTTACCTTCCATGTCAGAGAAAAATAACACCAGTGGCTTATTCAAGTCTCCAGGGTTTGCTTCCTTCCTGTGCTAGCGGGCAGAGGTCGCAGGAGAGAGCCTGGCTAGTGCCCACTGTGTGCAGGGAAAGCCCCACCAACCCCGTGCTGGAGCATCACGTGACTCTGAGCAAATGTCCTGACAGTGTCTCTGGAGCCAAGCCACCTTCTACAGGAGAAGTGGCAGGAAATAAATGCCTTAAAAGCATTTAAAACCCCCCTTGCAATTACAGAGTGCTGTGCAGTATAAGCGCCCACTAATCACCACTCCCCCAGGCACCTCATTTCTGCAGGTGCCAGAGAAATGCAAGATTAAAGGCAACCTTGGCACACACTATGACTGCTGCGTTTTTAACATTGATCCATTAACTGTGGTATTTCCAGCTGGGAAACATGAGACCATAATATATAGGCTGGAATCCCAAGTCCGACCGCGATCTCCTGGGGACTCTTAATAGATGGGAGTAGCAATATTTAGCAGTGTTTCTTGAGAATGTGCCCTGGCAACTAGGCAAGTGCCTTCCAAATCTAAGAAATAGGAATACATGAGTTAGCAATAGTCTGGAAGCATTTTTCCCTCCATTTTCTCATGGTGTTAGGGTTTATGGGTTTTCTCTTCTCAGCCCAGGTCGATCCAGGAGCCAATGCCTGGGCCTTAAACTGCAGGTCTGAAACAAGCTAAGGCACCGGACCCAGGGCACGCAGGGCCTCGCTTAGTGGTTCTGGACAGACCCTGACTTGCAGGGCTCCTCCCAGGATGGGACCCCACTCCAAGACAGGCCTCCGCTCTAGTATGGGCTTCCCATTCCAGGACAGGCCTCCCATTCTGCACGTGGAGGACACCTCCATCTCTGTAGCTCAGCTCTCAGGTCCCTGACTCAGCGCCTGGGTGCCAACCTCTCACCTACCCTAGGGGTGTTGCAGCCTGGGTCCCTGGATCCCCAGAGCTGGTTGCCTGACGAGATGCTCAGATGATAGGTCCGTAATGACTATAATCCAACCTGCCTGTCAGGGAGCAAATCAACCTCCAGGTGAGGGAACCTCTGGTGGCCGGCAGCAGTCCCTTTAGAAGTTGATGGTCAGCGTGAGGAGGGATGGTGGTAAGTTTGCAGCTCCCCCTCCCCCCCAGTAAGAAAACAGGAGCTGGGATGCAGGGACCCCCAGGTTGCAGCCAACAAACACTTCCTAGAGTCAGAGCTGAAAGGGAGGCCAGTGGACAGGGAGGAAGCACAGTGAGTCCATGTCCAGGGAAGGGTCGAAGTGGACTGCCCAGGACTAAGGCGGGTGGAGGGGACGGTGGGCCTTGGTGGATTTCTGCGCAAAGCGCCGACGCTGACGGAGCCCCTTGTGCCTGCTGCGTCTTCTGGTGCTCAGCCATAGGGCAGAAGAGCTTGGAACCACAATGGTGCCATTTCAGTCTGAATTAAGGGGAAGGAGAACTTTACTAAAGTCCATAAAATGGGCGGATTCTGTCAATATGCCCAGACCTGTCTTCTCCGCTTGGTTAGGGTGGCGACTTTGGGACGGTCATGTTCAATTTCAAGAGGAAAAGTAGAACGGAAGCACAGAGCTGGTCTGCGCGGGGATGTCGGATGTTGAGAGCGGCAGTTCTTGAGTTTCCACACGCAAACCCAATTCCCCCATCTCCCGTGCTCTCTGTTCAGGTGGGACGCCAACTACAAGTTTAACACACATGCATTGAGCTTCGGGGGCGGGGGAGGGTCTCTGCTCTTAGGCCCCACGTGAAGGGGAAAGTGCAGTGAGCTCACTGGGACCGGGCGTGGCAGGGCGCCGGTCTGTGCCTTGCTGTGGGAAGGAAGAGGCTAGGGGAGGCGGCGGGAGCCTCCAGCTGCGAACACGAGCAGGCTTCCGGCCACCCAGCCCTGGGCAGGGCGCAGCTGCGCGCGAAGGTCAGTGGGAGGCCTCGGTGGAAGAACTCAGGTGCCTGTGGGAGGGTTCCCCCGGGAACCTGCAGGCTGCAATCCCAGGAGACCAACGGCCTCTGGGCCAGGACAAGAGTTGGCACAGCCCCACTTGGACCCAGCAGAGGGGCCAGTTCTCCCCCTCTCGAGCTTCTCAGGCCCTGCGCACAGCAGGGCGGTGGCCTTAGAGTCTGCATTCGAGCGCTGATCCTGGCAGGAAACAGCCTCACAGATACACCCAGAAATAATGATCAAGCCACATGGATTTTGGAGACAAATAAAATTTCCCAACACATAGACTATTTAAACTTGAAGGAAAAAATATATTTAAGATTTAAAAATGAAGAGATACACATTAACAGGGTGGAAAATATCATTACCAAAGAGACATAGTTAATTTTTACAGGACTATCTATAAAACATTATAGCCAGTAATGAGTTTCTTCCATAGTTATTTCACTCAGTTAAAAAAAAAAAAAAAAAAGACAAATGGCGTGATATATTCTTCTTTGTTACAAACTCTTGGTGAGTGATTTCGAACTTAGTTTTCTGTTGTTGTAATCCTGCATTTTGTATTATTTCTAGTAATGTCGAGATGAGTATATAATCTATATATTATATGTAATGTATGTAACATATATGCATATTATATGTATATTCTGATCAGGCCTGTGAGTTTATTTGGTTACGTTTCATTTGTCTTATAAAAATAAGCTTTGATGTTTCAACAAATTGTTGTTTTATGGGCGATTTCCTTCCTATGTTTAAGCAAATTTCAATTTAAAGCAAAACTATATAAATCCCAGGGCTTAATCATTCTCCTCAAAAAATCTATATATGCTAATTGCAGTGTGGCATCATGGGCTGAATCCCAGGACAGGAATAGGAGGACGTAGGTGGGAAACAAATCAAATTCATCTAAAATCTAGAGTTTAATCATTTTTAAAAAGTTAATGTTGAGCCACATATCTAGGCGTCCTGTGACTAATCAGGTTGATACATAAAACTTCCCCCGTGGTGCCCTTACAATTGTTCAAGATAGAGCAGCAGGAAGGCCACGGACACTGGGGTCAGACCCTGCTGGCAGCGCTGTCCAGCCTCCTTTTCAGTAAAAACAGGTGGTGACAGTATCTGCTTTCTAGAGCAGCTGCTCCACTGGGCATAAGTCAGTCTCAGCCTCTGGGCGAGGACAAGAGGAGACCCAGCCCCAACTTGAACCTGGCAGAGGGCGAATGAGTTTCTTCCATAGCTATTTCACTCAGTTAAAAAAAAAAAAAGACAAACAGTGTGATGTACTCTTATTACAAGTTCTTGGTGAGTTATTTCAAACTTAGTTTTCTTTTGTTGTAATCCTGCGTTTTGTCAGTCTTAAAGGTGAGCTAGGACCATCGGCCCAACACCACCAGCTAGCTGCCCTTCCAACACAAGATGACCCACCTGACAGAGCGGCTGAGGTTACTGAGAATTCCAGGATAAATCCATTCTCCCTGCAAACCTTGTCCTTAGCCCTCAGAGGCAGCTCCCACCTCACCTCCTGGTGGGTTCTCCTGCCCTCGGGTGTTGGAGAACCCAGCGTGATGCTTGCCTTGGTGCTGTGTCCTTGGGCTGTGCTCAGAGTAGCAACGTGTGGACAAATCAACCAGGGGACGGTGACACACAGTATAGAACAGGGACGGAGATGGTGCACTTAGGAGACACGATGGGTAGTGTCGCTCCACAGGAAGAAAACGCCACTAATCCTGGGGCAGGCTGTACCCCAAGCGTGCTCTGGGCCTTAGATCACTCTCCTGTGCTCTGCCCTCGGCTGCCCTTGGGGGCGTGGGGACCCCATCCTGCCCCTGGCAAACCTCTTTCCATGCCTCATTTTGTCCTGTTCCTTCCCAGCCACACGGAGCCCCAATGATGCTTTGGGGACTTTGAAATCGCTTTCCTACTCAATTGAGTCAACTGCTTTGCAAGTAATGTATCAGCATACTTTCCTTCTTCCCTTTATGCTTCATTTAGAAAATTATGGCATGTGTTCTGATTATCATGAAATGTTGCGACCCCTAAGGCCCCAGTCTCGGTTGCCGCAGGAAGGAACCAGGCATGACACGGATTAGAAGTACAAGCTTGCAGGAGGTGGGCTAACCTTAGTTGCAGGGTAGCCCTGAGCCCCCTTTGCAATGGCTATTTATTAAGGTTATACACAACAGGTGTGGAGAGTTAAGGTAATTGACATACACAACAGGTGTGGAGAGTTAAGGTAATTACATATGAGGGCCGCGTGTGTAAGGATTGCCACGTGCTCTCCTCACATGTTCTTTCCCCACAACTCCTATGAAGAACTACTAAGCATCAATGTTTAACACATGCTTACTAGTGAGTGACCGACCTTATCTCATTCCGGAACACTGAGTTACTTGGGGCCCAAGTCAGGAAACATCTCTAGGCTTGCCAGGACACTGTCCTGTTCTCAGCCTTTCCTTTTAATGGGATAAGAATCAGTAACTGTCCTTTGCAAGCGTGGTGTCCATTCCTCTACAATGGAATCATCACTGATAAAGCCCAAAGCCTCCTAGGCCCCCTGTCATGTGACCCAGACCCCAGCCTGGACCCTACAGCTTCCTTTCACAGTCCTCCATTCCGGTCAAGCTGGTCTCTGCCCTGCCTTTGGACACATTCTCAAATTTCCAGCATCACATGTTTGCCACTGTCATTCTCTGCCTCTCCTATCCATCTCTCAAGGTCTTCCTCTGGTCTCCAATCCACAGAGAATCTTCTCTCACCAGGTCCCAGGTGAATTGTCTTTGTCCTCTAAACTCTGAAAGCATGTGTTGTCTGGGCTATTCTCTATTAGTTCTTTTCTAGGTCTGCTGTATGTCAAAGTCATATAGAAAATGTAACTCTTAGAACTCTGCAGTTCTTGGGAGAAGCTGTCCGAGGTGGCACCTCCCCATGTCTCTAGTTCAGGGCCTCCAGCAGATGGCTGAGGGGTAGGGGGCATCTTTGCTGGAGCCTGACTCACTATACAGAAACTTCCAGTGCTTTAACATACTCTCTCCTGGATTTTCTTCCACCTGAGCATCTCAGAAGAAACCGTTCCACTCCTACAACAGCTGGCCTTGTGCAGCTGGGAATGTCCTGCCTGCTCTGTCTGGAGAACAGGTTGACAGAAAGCCGGAACAGAGAGCTGGCAAAAACATTTAGGGTACAAACGCTGGCTCAGACTAAGAGAACCATGAGCATGCGTGACAGTGACATTTATAAACGGTCTTATTTTAGAAACCTTGGGTAAAAGTCCTATGTGATTTTTGGCTGGGACCACGGTGACCCCTGGCAGCTGGTAAGTGCTGGGTGGCTGCACAAGCTGGGCCTGTCGTCCAGGAGAAGGACAGACATGCATTTGTAGGACACAAGTGCTGTCCTGGCTTGGTAGCCACGTGGGATGTGAGGTTTCTAGCTCTCACCAGGGCGAGTTGAGAGACATGTGACATCTCTTCTCACGAGGCTGTGGTGAAATCAGGGCTGGAGGGATTGAGAACTAGAGCCTGATGGAGAAGGACGATTGCTAGAACAGAACTCCTCGAGATGTCGACAGAGGCACAGATGTGATCTGCTTAGATGTGGGGCAGATGTGGCTAAGGAGTGTGGCTAGAGAGCATGGTCGCAAGTACCTAGAGAAGAAATAGCCTTCGAGAGAGAGTAAGTGTGTCTCAAGCTGTCTTATGCTGAAGGAAGTTCTTGCAGGCCACCCCAGGACTTTTCAACCCGCTTTACAGCCTTTCTTTATTCTACTTCCTCTTTAAACGTTCAAAATTCCAAATGATAAAAAAAAAAAAAAGTTCTTGATTTCTTCCCTTTAAATACTGCCAAATTTTCTAAAATTCATGGTTTTAAGGACTTACCAGAATTCAAACTAGCAACTCCAGAATTTCTCCACTATATTTTTATCAGCTGCTCCTTTGATAATTAGCTCACAAGGCAGGGGCCTGGTCAGTGGGATATCTACAACCCAATTAAATCGTGTTCCAAATACAGTGTCTCCAGACTTACTAGTAAGAACGATGTTGACCAACCACTTTCTAGAGACACTTATAATTAGAAAAGGTCGGGGGTCAGCAGTTGGCATTAGGTGTTGGTAGACACACAGGGGATTCGGAGGCTATTTTTGTGCTCTAACTACTTTTAGAAAATGAAGCAGAGTCCACATTTTTTAGCTCATATTCCCAGCCCAATACATGAGTCTCTTCCTCCCTGAAAAATAATGATAGAACAACACAATAACCCTGGGTGAGAGGGGACCCCCAGATTTTACATACAGATCCTTATGAAGAGAGAATTTAAAAAGCTATAATTTTAAAGTTTCTGTAATTTCCTGCCTCATTCGGGATGGGGGCTTGAGTTTTCTCTGAGGCTGGCCTTATCTTTCTTCTGGGAAACCACCGCAGTGGGGAATGACTCTCTTCTGGGAAGGAGACATCTTGTGGCTTTGGCTCCAAGGAGCTAAACTCCTTTGCATAATAATGTAAAGGCTGTAATTATTGTGGTCAGGTTACATTTTTTGCAGATTTAGAGTAATTTTTTTAGTCTTATTTTCTTATCCATATATGGACTTAGACCACGAAATGCCAATATTTTATTGCTTCTTTTTGTGGAGTTGATGCGCTGTTCCTTATAGACAATTCCAGGAAAGGATCCCCAGACTGTAGGAAACCTTTACAGGCTGGGTCTTCTCTTTTCTTCTCTGCACTGGAAGAGAGACCACTGAAAAAGAGAAAGAAAGAAGGAAATGTAAGGTAAAGTCAGGAGAGAGGGAAAAGAAAAGGCATTCACTTGGTTTGGGACAGTGCAACTTGCACTAGATTACTGGTGCTTTTGCTGGTGGGTTATCTGAAAAAGAATAATCCAGACTTTGGGAAGTGTACTGGTGCTGGGCCATGCACTGTAATACTTTGGGAGACCATAGGGCAGGATTGTTCCAATTAATTTTTGTGAATACATTTTTCTTCCAAAACAAGCAGATACTTCCTCTGGGGATTACTCTGGGAAGGGGTCACCAGCCCATGGCAACTGTACGCCCCAAGGCCGCAGCAGCCTGTAGAGACTGAAGTGGAAGCGTGGGAGGGAGCTGTCTGTAAACTCCAGTTCCTGTTCCCTTCTTTACTGACTTTCACATAAGTCAGATCCAACATAAGCAAAAGCAAACACATTGTGCTCTTTCATGCCAACTCTCACCCCGGCTTCGTGCTTACCCCCATCCCTGTTTCAAACTTACCCCCTGGAGTTTTATCTCCTTGGACAGCACCACATCCCCAGCTTGTGCTTGCCAGTAACTCCAAAGCCATCCAGGACCCCTGGCTTTCACTATAGGCTCCAGATCCCAATAATCAGAGTACATTCTTCTGGCTGAGAGGGAGCAAAATTGCCTGCAATTTCCCTCCATCTGTAAGCAGCTATAAACATGGATAAAATATAGAAAAACATTGATTTGGATATAAGGCAAAAGACTGTGATTCCTGAAATGAGGGAAACAAACCAGGTGAGCCCTGCCCTCCGCTGGCCCATCTGCCTGGTGAAGGGAGAACCCCAGCAAAGTCAGGCAACTTCATAGAGTTGGTCAGACAGAGGTCAGGGACGGGTGGGGCCATTGGGGCAAGCTGCTAGAATCCCTGAAGTAGAGTTCTCACGAGAAGGGAGTGCACAGAAAAATCACTCCAGAAATCAGCACAGGAGTCCATTAAATCTTTTTCAAACACAAATCTGTGTAAATATAAAGTGGACTTCCGTAAGGCCAGACAAGAAAACATCTGATGAAAGAACACTCATGAAGGGCTCTAATATGAACAATTCCTGAACTCACACAAAACAAAAAGTCATCCCAATTCCCTCCAGCCAGAGCAAAGAAACCTCACTGAATACATCGGGCATTTAAAAGAAGTTCCAGAAGGGCCAGGACTTAGAAGGGGAGATAAATCAGTCCTAGAATAGACTACTCTAGACCTTAAACAGCTTGTAATAACCTTAAGAGAATCAGACTAACCTATAAACTATTAGAAGTCCAATATTCTTTACAGGAACAAAATTCAGAACTCCACAATGTAAATTCTGTGTTGTTAGCATTTAGTGAAAAATTACAACACACAAAAATCAGAAAGAAAAAGTTCCATAATGAGGAGGAAA
Organism: Arctocebus calabarensis; assembly: GCA_963573935.1. Lineage (NCBI taxonomy): Eukaryota > Metazoa > Chordata > Mammalia > Primates > Lorisidae > Arctocebus > Arctocebus calabarensis. Next base: position 6,889 of record CAUYON010067111.1, on the reverse strand, counting down.
TTAGTTAATAAAAACATTCAGGAAAAAAGGAGGGATTGTGGAATTTAGTGGAAAGGACATTAAGACTGCTATTCTAAATATACTGGAGGATATAAAGAACAACGTGACATTTACTGCTATTCTAACTATACTGGAGGATATAAAGGACAAAATGACATTTATATGTTAAATAAAACATATAAACCTACAATGGAACCTCTAGAGAAATATACAATCTGAGATAAAAAATATATTAGATGGGATAAGCAGTAAATTAGAAACCGTAGAAAAAAGATCAGTGAATTTAAAGACAAAGCAATAGGAACTATTTAAAATAAAACAAGAGTAAAAAAGACTAAAAAATAATGAAGAGATCCTATTTGACCTGTGAGACAAAAATCATCCAAAAAGATGAGAGAAAGGAGAGATAGAAAAAAATACAAAGAAATAAATATTAAACTTTTTTTTTTTAGAGGCAGGGTTTCACTTTGTCACCCTCGGTAGAGTGCCGTGGCATCATAGCTCACAGCAACCTCCAACTCCAGGGTTTAGGCGATTCTCTTGCCTCGGCCTCCTGAGTAGCTGGGACTACAGGTGTCCGCTATAACACTCGGCTATTTTTTGTTGCAGTTTGGCCAGGGTTGGATTCCAGTCCACCATCCTCGGTATATGAGGCCAGTTCCCTACTTACTGAGCCACAGGTGCTGCCCAAATTTAAAAACTTTGATTAAAACCCTAAACCTAAAGTTTCAATGTGGCACCTGTGGCTCAGTGAGTAGGCCACCAGCCCCATATACCAAGGGTGGCAGGTTCAGACCCAGCCCCGGCCAAACTGCAATAAAAAATAGCCAGGCATTTGTGGTGGGCGCCTGCAGTCCCAGCTACTCGGGAGGCTGAGACAAGAGAATCGCCTAAGCCCAAGAGCTGGAGGTTGCTGTGAGCTGTGATGCCATTGCACTCTCCTAAGAGTGACAAAGTGAGACTGTCTCTAAAAAACAAACAAACAAACAAAAAAAAACCTAAGGATTCAAGAATCCCTATGAATCCCTTAGAGAATAAATATAAAAACAATCACACGAATGTATATCATAATCCAATTGCAGAAAACAGTGGCAAAGAGAAAACCTTAAAAGCAGCCAGAGAATATCACATTCAGATAAACAAAGACAATAATGACAAAAGGCTTCTAATTCTGCAAAAATAGAAGACAATGAAGCAAAAACTTTAAACCACTGAAATAAAACAAGTGTCTACTTAGAATTCTGTGTCAGGGAATGACATAAATCTTTCAAAAAATGAAGGCAAAATATAGACTTTTTCTAATATATGATAAATGTTAAATTCTTTAGGCAGAAGAAAAATTATAGCAGACAGATGAAGGGTATCAAAACAGTAAACATGTGAGTAAATATAAAAGACTTTCCCCCCTCAGTTTAAATATCTTTAAAATATAAAATCCAAAGCAAAAATAATAAAAATGTGAGATGTATAACACATAGAAGTAAAATGTATGACAATCATAGCACAAAGCATGGGAGACATAAAAAGAAATATATACTATTTCAAGGTTGTCAATATATGAATTTAGACTGTGATAATTTAAAAACATATTAAAAACCATGAACTAAGTATAATTTTATTTATAAAACATAAGCAATTAAAATAGATATAGTTAATAATTTAATAATAGAAACAAAATAAGATTCTAAAGATTAATTCAAAACAAGGCAGTAAAAGAGGCAGAAAGGAAATAGGAATAGTTGGGGCAAATATAAAACAAAAAGTAAGATGCTAAACTTAAGTCATACCAAGATAATTACAAGTAAATTAACTAAAATTTTTAAGTAGGGAAGAGCTTGTTGGATAAAATAACACAGATCCAACAATTATGTGCCATCTAGACAAAACCCACTGAAATATGAAGATAACAGGCTAAAAGCAAAAGATGAAAAAAGAATATACCTAGAAAACAATATTCAAAAGAAAGCTGGAGTGGTTGTATTAATATCAAAGTATGCTTCCAAACAATAACTAGTACCAGGAATATGGTGTGTGTGTGTGTGGGGCCATTTTATAATAATAAAAGAGCCAGTCTTCAAGAAGACCTAATAATCTTGAATGTAAATATATTTAATAGGAGAGCTTCAAAATAAATGAAGCAAAAACTGATAGAACTAAAGGAAGAAATTTAAAAGTCTACATTTATAGTTAGAGGCTTTGGACAATTTCTCTGAATTATTTACAGAACAAATAGGTAGAAAAATCAGGAAAGATATAGAGGACTTGAACCCAATATGACTAAAAATTGATCTCCTTGACATTTATAGAAGCCTTATTCAACAACAGCAATAGGGCATGTTTTCTATATCCTTATAGAAAACATTCACCAAGACAGATTATATACTGGGCCATAAGTCCTTATAAATTTAAAATCAATAATCAAAGTGGAATAAAACTAGAAAGCACATAGAAAAGTGTATGGAAAACCCACAAAAGTTGGGAAATTAAACCACAGGCTTCTGAATAGAAATTGGCAAATATATAAACCAGAATGAAAATGAAAATACAATGTATCAAAATTGTCAGGTACAACTAAAGTAGTAATTCAAGGATCATTTATAGCATGTCATGTTTATATGAGCAAAAGGAGGGGAGCTAATGTCAGTCATATAAACTTCCACGATGTCCAGTTAACATTAAGTACTGTCATTTCAATAATTCTTCATCAGTTTCCATCTCTTCTTCAACCCCCTCCAACCCCAAATCTCTAGACCCTTCTTTTCAGCTGCATCTCTTTCCATTCCCTCCTCCCTAAACTCAGCTTTCCTGACCTCTGATTCCTGAAAGTTAGGTGTTCTCCTCTGCATCTTCTCACACACGTTTCTGCAGACCACTCTGTTATTTCCCTTTTTTTTTTTCTGCAGTTTTTGGCCAGGGTCGGGTTTGAACCCACCACCTCTGGCATATGGGGCCAGCACCCTACTCCTTGAACCTACAGATCTGACCCACTCTGTTATTTCCAATTCACACTGCTAATTCCCAGGCATGGAAATATCTTAAGCTTAAATTTCTCGCTTTGGAAGACTTCATCCTACCATATGTTTTAATACTAGCTCATTGTACTTCTTTTGTGGTAGCACTTAACATATGGACATGACTTGTTTCATTGTCTGTCTTCCCTACTGAACTGCGGCGTGGAGCAGTGACTGACTGGGTTTTATATATCTGGTCCCTAGAAGTTTCTGGCACTTAACAAACATGGTAGACCCTCCATTGCGGACCACCTCCCTACACTGACCACCTGCTTATTGACCTAATTTCCACAGACTGGACACGCATCACTTGCATGTATCAATACAGTAGGCCCAGTTCCTTATGTTGACCGTTCGTTACATGCCTTGCAGAAGTTCTACTGTGTTTAACAAATGAATGACAGGCAGCTTTGGTGGAAACATGACCGCTCAGTCCGTTACAAGGTCGGGATTTCTGGATCACAGCTTGCAGTCAACCTGGGTCATCTCTCTGCAGCCATTTGTTCTCTCTTAAAAACAAGGCTGAATTCAGTTTGGGGAGCCATGTAGTTTCTGAGAAGCTTGTATTTATTCTGGCCTAGCAGTTATTTAAATATTCTCCACTGAGGATACTAATCTACTTTTGTGGCTTCAATTACTTAAAACTGCAATTTCTCAGTTAAATGTGTCATTGGGATTCCCTGTGAGGCTACAGAGTCCTCCTGTTTATGAAAGGTATTGAGGTGAAGTTATCTGGCATGTGCCTGTTATTCTTTTCTGGTAGGAGTATTTTAATTTTTAGCTTAATGTGTTCAAAAGGATGCAGGTGATTACCTCGTGCCCTAAAAGAAGCACAAACCACAATGGGGCTACATGTCTGATTTAAATATGTCAAACACCACAAAGGATTCAAAACAAAGGAGGTGGGAACAAATGAGGAAAACCAAAGTAGATTTCATCTAAATTTAAACACTACCATTTCTGTGATATTTTTGCATATGTCAAGCAAAAGGAAATTGCTATCTGGCCTAAGGAGAAATACCATGTCTTGCCCCATCTATTTTAAAAATAATTATATGAATTATCTTTTTCCTGATAATACAAATAATGTTTATTGCAGAAAACTTGGACATTCAAAAGTATATAGAATGGGTCACCAAAATAATACACAAAATAACCACTGGTAATGTCTTGATATATTTCTTTTCATAAGTTCTTGTGCATATATCCACAGATGTATATTTTCCTTTTCAAAATTCAAATGTGTTTTTGTACATTACTTTTTCCTACATATATTAAAACTCAAAAAAGTGATTTTTGTAACTTTCCATTTTGTGGACATGTTATTACTTTTTTTTTTTTTCCCAGATAGAGTCTCACTTTATCACCCTCGATAGAGTGCTGCGGCATCACAGCTCACAGCAACCTCCAACTCTTGGGCTTAAGCAATTCTCTTGCCTCAGCCTCCCAAGTAGCTGGGATTATAGGCACCCACCGCAATACCTGGCAATATTTTTTGTTTGTAGTTGTCATTTTTTTTGGCAGGCTTGGGCTTGGTTTGAACCCACCAGCTCCAGAGTATGTGGCTGGTGCACTAGCTGCTGAGCTACAAGGCACTGAGCCTATGCTATTACTTTAAAAAAACTATTTTCCTATTGTTCAATGCAGATTGTTCCCTATTTTTTATTCTTATATCATATATTATATATATTTTAAAATGTTAATATATTTTTTATATTATCATTATAAAAAATTGTGTGGGCACCTCTGCTCTTGTGTTCTGGCTCATCTTTTGCTTCCTTGAGGATGTTATTCCTGCAGTTAGCCACTTTCTCTCCTGCTGCACCCTCTCTGGCAAATTCTTGCCATCAGCACATGCGTTCTCTAACAGCGTTCACCTTAAACAAACGGGAGCCCTCCTCTTAACTTCTTACCCAGTTGCATCCTTTTCTCTGCTCCCTGACCAAAGATACGTTGATGGTTGATGACTCCAAACTTATTGACTAGGCCAGACTTTCTTTGGATTCGTAGACCCTGCCTGCCATGTAGATGTCTGGATGTCTATTAAATCTGTCAAACTAACATGGCTAAAAACAAAGTCTCAATTTCCCTTATTTCCCCAAACCCCCTTGCCCTTCCCCTGCTTTCCCTGTCCCTCATCACTGCACTACTGGTTGCTTGGACTCGAGCTTGCTGGCTTTCCTTTCCTCCCCCTTCACGCCCCAACCAGCAGCAATTCAGGTTCACATCTCTCCATCTCCACACCTCTTTTCTTATCTACGCCTTCACTGCATCTTTCTCGCATTACTTCTTCTCCAGCCTCCTAACTGCCCGGTGCTTCTGCCTTGTCGGTTGTGATCCATTATCTCCACATCATGCAGAGTAGCCTGTGTTGGACGCCCACTGCATCCAGCCTTGAGAGGACGTCTACAGCCTTATAGTCCTTACTGCTTACGACTACCCCATGGGCTCCCAATGCTCCAGCCACTTGGGCCTCTGGCTCTTCCTCACCCTGCAGCCTTTGCATCTGGGGGTGTGCTCCTCCTGTCTGGAATGCTCTGCCTCCAGTGTTCACATGGCTGCTTCCTCCTCACCATTCAGGACCCAACTTGAATGTCATTTCAATTTGAAGGTGGCTGTCCCCTCACATATCAATTCTAGAGTCTAGAGAAACAGTCTGCACTCAGACTGTTTATACAAATCACATGCAAAACAAATGAAAAGAAAGAAAAATGTCAACTAGAAACAATCCAAAGTCCACCAACAGTAGAAGAGACAAATGATGGTGGATTCATACCATGGGGTAGTCTATCGAAAGGAAAATGAGTAAACTACAACTAGGGCATCCAGGTGACTGCACCTTGAAACATCATGCAAATGAAAGAAAAAAGTCGCAGAAGAATACATAACAGATCAAGTCAATTTATACAATATTTATTGAATATTGGATACACACAAGTGGTAAAACTATAAAGAAAAGAGAATGATTAATGAAATATTCAAGACAGTTCCTTCTTGAAGTGAAGAACAAAAGGAAGGGGACCCTACGGAGCTTCTGAAGTTCTAGTGTTGTCTGTCCATCAACCTGGGTGGTAGTATACTTTTTATTATTAAATCATAGCTGTGTACATTAATGCAATCGTGGGATACAATGCACAGGTTTTATATACAATTTGAAATAATTTCATCTAACTGGTTAACATAACCACCTTCATGGCATTTTGTTTCTTTTTTTTTTTTTTGCAGTTTTTGGCTGGAGCCAGGTTTGAACCCACCACCTCCGGTATATGGGGCCGGTGCACTACTCCTTGAGCCACAGGCACCACCCAACAGTATTTTCTTAGTTGTTGTGTTAAGATATTTATATTGTACATTTAGTAAATTTCACACGTACCCTTGTAAGATGCACTGTAGGTGTGGTCCTACCAATTACCCTCCCTCCACCCATCTTCTCCCCTCCCCTCCCCTCTCTATCCCTTTCCCCATATTCTTGTGCTATAATTGGGTTATAGCTTTCATGTGAAAGTTATAAATTGGTTTCATAGTAGGGCTGAGTACATTGGATACTTTTTCTTCCATTGTTGGGATACTTTGCTAAGAGGAATATGTTCCAGCTCTATCCATGTAAACATGAAAGAGGTAAAATCTCCATCTTTTTTTAAAGCTGCATAATATTCCATGGTGTACATATACCACAATTTAAAAATTATTAATCCATTCATGGGTTGATGGGCACTTGGGCTTCTTGCATGACTTACCAATTATGAATTGGGGTATAATAAACATTATGGTACAAATATCTTTATTATAATGTGATTTTTGGTCTTCTTGATCTATACCTAGTAGAGGAATTGTAGGACTGAATGGCAGGTCTATTTTTAGATCCCTAAGTGTTCTCC
>CAUYON010067110.1:0-50688 GCA_963573935.1 Arctocebus calabarensis | reverse complement strand
CTGCCCTCCCCTCTCTTTCCTCTTCCCTCCTTCTTTTTGGACTATAATTGTTGTACCATTCCTGTGAATGTGTAGGTGATTATATACTGATTTCATAGTAGTAGTGAATACATTGGATACTTTTTTTTCCATTCTTGAGATATATTACTAAGAAGAATCTGTTCCAGCTCCATCCAGGTAATCAGAAAAGATGTGAAGTCTCCATCTTTTTTTTATAAAATTTTCATTAAGGAAATTTTGCTCACGTGTATTTGAAGAGTACCTGAAACAAGGTTTATTTTCCTCTTACAGACTTTTGAAACAAGTCAGGGGAGTTTGAGATTTTGCTTAAGGATGGATTAATTGGTTTTAAAGAAATTTCAAAATGTGTTAGTTTTTTAAAAAAATACATTTCCTCAAAAAAAGCATTATGAGAATAACATATACATGTCAGAATTCTGCATTTTAATAAAAACACAAAGTTTTTCAGTACTTAAATGTTTTGATCAATCTTAAAAGTTATTGAAGACTTTCAAAAGTTTTTGTTTATGTGGATTATATCTATCAGTATTTACTGTATTAAAAATTTAAGTGAATAAAATTTTAAAATATTTAAAATTAACAATAGATAAGGGTTATTGTTTATTAAACAGAGTATAATGTGAAAAAAATTTTAATAAAAGAAATTAACAATAGGACTTACCACATTAACCTAAATTACATTTTTTATTTTAAAATACTGTATTTCCAAAACAAGTCTTAGAAGAATGGTATTGGTTTGCATTTCTGCAAATCTCTCTGACATCTTCCTCAACAGAAGACAGCTGGATTCTCACACCTGTTTCTGTGTTTGCTGTGTTACACTATCACTTGGTATTGTATCCTCTGTACACCAGTGAGAAAAATGAGAGTAAAGACAAATAGCATCCTCATGTTGTCATGACAATAGTTTTCTACTTCGCAGATTTTATGGAAGGGCTTCAGGATCTCCAGCGTTGTGGGCTCCTTTATTCTGAGAACCACTGCTCCAAAAACTAGTGCGATGGAAGGATGAATAGCAGTGGGGAGAGGGGAGGAACTTTTGATGTTTTTTCTTCTCCTTTTTTTTTTTCCTTCATTTTTGAGACAGAGTTTCACTTTGTCGCCCTCAGTAGAGTGCCATGGCTCACAGCTCACAGCAATCAAACTCTTGAGCTTAAGCAATCCTCTTCTCTCAGCCTCCAAAGTAGCTGGGACTACAGGCACCGCCACAATGCCCGGCTATTTTTAGAGGTGGGGTCTTGTTCTAGCTCAGGCTGATCTCTCGAACTCATGAGCTCAAGTGATCCATCGCCTCAGCCTCCCAGAGTGTTGGGATTATAGGTGTGCGCCTCCGAGCCTGACCTCTTTTCTTTCCTTTATTTCTATTTTGTATTTGATTTTTTTTTTGTAATGAGTATATATTACTTTTGCCGTTTTATTTATTTATTTTTTTAAAAGATAGAGTCTCACTTTGTCACCCTCCGTAGAGTGCTGTGGCGTCACGGCTCACAGCAACCTCAAACTCTTGGGCTCAAGCAATTCTCTTGTTTCAGCCTCCCAAGTAGCTGGGACTACAGGCGCCCTCCACAACGCCTGGCTGTTTTTAGAGATGAGATCTCGTTTTGGCTCAGGTTGGTCTTGAACCTGTGAGCTCGGACAATCCACCCACCTCAGCCTCCCAAGTGCTAGGATTACAGACATGAGCCACTATGCCCGGCCAATTTTGCCATTTTAAAATACAACAAGGAAAATGAAAGGGTATGGGGTATAAAGACGATTACATCTCAAAAGAAGGTAGTATGTGTGCAATTTTTGTTTCAACAATGCATTCAAATTATAGTTTCTATAATCTTACAATAAAGCTAAAGTTCAAATTTTTCTGATGTATTTATTTTAAATAGGATCCCATCCAAATGTCAGCATGAGCAAACAAATGATGGTGGCTTGCTCCCTGTTCCCTGTCAAGGACCTGAACATACAACATCATCTATAGCATGTCTTTGCTTTGACTCTCCCACGAAATGCACTGGTACAAATGCAGATGCTCAGCCACATTCAGAATTGTTCTTTGCTGATTCAAGTAAATCTGGGACTGGAAAGAGCAGAGTCCCAGTCAATGCTTAGGTTCACTGTGACTGTCAGGTTAGGCATTCTTCTTATATTCTGGCCCAACTTTATATTTGAGAATATCTGTTCTTATTTTTCCTCCTTCCTCACAAAACTTTAAGAACTAGGAATGATTCTTCTAACTTTTATGTCAATTATTTCCTTTTAATGAATAATTCAAAAATTGCCTTCAGGTAGAATTTTAGAAACCTATGGCCACACTGACCTCTTCTTGTTTTCAAGGTATTAGAAATAACCTAAAAATTGAAAAGTTACAAAGAAATTAGAGTAATTTGGCTTGGGTCAAAGTATAATTTTCTTCATAAAAAGATACATTGGTCTAATAGTCTTCCGGTGGAATGCAAAAAAATAGAGACCTCTGTAAGTAAGTAAAATATCAACCCTGTCTATTAAAAAATGAAATGGTATTATCCAGTGAAAACGTAACATCTCACTTTTAGCCTTATTAAGTCTTATTTCTTTAATGTTTTTCAGATTTATCCCCCTCAAAGAAAATGCTTATTTTTTTCCAGATATACAAGTTATATCTATCTATTATAATTTTTTAAATTAGAAAGCTCTTAAGAAAAAGTAAGAGTCTCCTATAATCCTGTCACCTTTGTTTAGCTACTCTTAATGATTTGGAATAAATTGGGTTCTGTATATAACATTATATTCAGGCTACTTTGTATAGGCTGATTTTTCAGTTGACAGATACCATGGGTATCTTAGAAGCATAATAACAAAGAATACCTCAGAAAACATGTCTGTTCTTCCATCTTTGCAAACCTATCTGATTATTTTCTTAGGGTAAAGACTTAACTGTGGGATTGCTGGGTCAAAGACGCATATATTTCCTTTTCCAAAGGTGTTTAATGTAATTGCAAATTTTCTTTTTAGAAAGATCGTACCCAACTTATACTCCCTTTCTTTCTTCAACCCATGCTTGGATCTGATGGGTTAAAAAATCAAAAATCATTATTTTGATTTTTATTTCTTTGACTACTTCTTTTCTAATGTTTTACATGAGTTGCCTGTTCATGTACTTTGCCTGTTTTTCTGTTGGAATGTTGTCTTACTTACCTGTAAGTGCTCTTCATGGTCTTTGTAAAGGATATTTACTATTGATTATATTTGACACATTTTTGCTTCTCTGTGCAATTTTTATGGGAAATTCTAGAGATACAATATTCTAAGACCCTGGACTTTTTGACATAGACCTTTCCTTTTTCTGTTGCCATGCCCTGTTTGCGAGCTGAGCGAATATTTTTATGTAAGGCTTGTTTACGTAATAGATGCACCATTCTCATAAAGTTGTAAAAAGGTCAGGTGTACTATTTCTCTATGTTTAAGACTTTTCCAGAGCTAACACTCTGACCCTTTCTCCAAGATGGAAACCAGCATGGCAGCAGCACTTCAGCTGCAAATCCATACGAGGGGAAAACACCATCCTGTGCTGAGGTGTTTTTCCGCCTGCTGCTGCTATCTTTGGTCTTTTGAAGGAACTTGCCGACTTTGTCGCAGCTTGCTGTTTTTACTGGGATGTGTGTGATCTCACGCCCCTGCCCATCCACCTGAGAAACAGGTTGTCTAACCCTGGGCTGTATTTCCATTTCTTTTCAGAGTGTCCACGTTTTGGAGAGGACTGCTTCCTCTAGCACTGAGCCCTCCGTAAGTCGGCAATTGCTGGAACCAGAGCCAGTCCCCCTCTCCAAGGTCAGTGATGGAATGTGGTGCTTTCTGTGACCGCACGCTGCCTGCCACAGGGCCAGCTGAACTCTGAGTAACTTACACACCCGACTCCCCTAAGGTAGCTGTGACACCGACTGTAGGATGACCCTTCACCTCTTCCCACCTCCAGTACGTAGAGTTTCCCTGCCCTGTGCAGAGAACAAATGAACGAATATTTTGTTGGCATTTGCAGGGTTACATAAAAGGTCCAAAATTCTCTTTATTTTAAGCAAAAAAGGAAAGAAAAACTATTGACATTCCCTGTTGGAGAAATAAGCAATTATTTCTATGCTAAGCTAATGGAAAAGGAAAAAAAGCACTGGGTGCAGCAGTAATAACAGCTGCATTGTTGCCCACATGCCACATACCAGGCACTGTGCTAAGTGCTTAAACACATTATGCCATCTAATGTAATCCTTGTAAACAGTCTACACACTGTATTTATTTATCACACTTGAAAAATATGGAAACTGAGAGTTAATATCTTAATCAAAGTAAAAAAAAAGATCTGTACAGTATCAGAGCAGGAATTCAAACGTAGACCTGTCGAACTCTACAAGCGATGCTTTTCAGCTCTGTGTGAGCTGCACAGTAGAACAGCCCTGCAGAGAGGCCTGTTGTACGTGCCTCTGCGTGTCTGGCTTCTTAGCTGTGTGCTCTGAGAAGATCACTGCAGAGTATTTACTAAGACCTTATCTCTGTCATGGGAGCCAGTATTCCCTCCCCTGCCAGCCTGCTCTTCTGCAGACTAAGGAAACACTAAATTCACATACGTCTAAAATGCAAAAACATAGAGAAAAGTCAAGGAGACACCATCCTACTCCCACCTACTCTGCCCTGAGATTTTCAATGGGCTGGCTGCCTTATTGAGAAACTCTGAAAATAGAATGCTTGTGAATTTTGAATTCCAATATAAAAAAAACACTTTATTTCCAAAGACAGTTAACTTCTAAATATGTAAAACCAATCTTTCTACTTTGCTGTTCTATATTAAGCATAATCCTTTAAGAAAAGAACACTTTACTACCCCAGTGGGATGGAATCTGTACACTTGTACCTCCTTATACTGTAAAGATATTACAAGCTATCAAGTTTATTCTATCAGACAGGAGTAGACTGCTAACCTAAGGAAAGAGAGGAGTTAGTTAACTATCAAAAAATAATTTAGAAACTAAAAAGTAGTGTGACTTCCATTTGAATAACAAATAGTGAATGTATTCTGGGCAAATATAACTAGTAATCTTGAAATATTGGTTCTCTTTTACAGTTAGTAAAGGAAAGAATAAACGTAGGGACAAAGGAAAAAGGAAGCTGACATTTATTGAGCATCTACTTTGTGTGAGACATAGGATTATAACATGTATTCTCCCACTTCATCAGCCCCAACTTCTTGAAGTGGGTACTGATGTTACTCTCATTTTACTGATAATTGTGGCATAATTTCCTGGGCATGAAAGCGCCTTCTTAGTCAAACAGTGATTCTCCCTTAGAAGGAGGTGGCTTTTAGCCCAGCTGATAGCAGGTGGGGCCTGGATCCACTGGCCTTACAAGGGATCCAGGTGGAACACCAATAGAATCCACTTCCCATTGCTTTTCTTTGTCTTTGCCCGTTTGGATCTTGCTGTAGTACTAATAAACTATTGTTTATTTTTGTATTGGTACATCCCACAGCTCTTGGGGCCCATGAAATTAGAAGACATCCAATCCAGACACCATAACATTTCACCATTTCTCAGGCTCTTTACAAGAAGATGGGCTTCTAGGGCGCTGACTGGGGTGGGAAACTTTTATTCGAAATACACATTGTCTTGATCAGGATTTGTTCAAATTCTGTGTTCACTGCTTTCACCTGCTTAGGCATTTTTACATACCCACTCACACACATGCACACACACTCTTCAATATGATTTCCCCTTGAGAAAGGAAATGCCTTGATGTTTTCCAAATGAACAAATTTGGGTTGATGTTGGATTATTTTCTGTTTTTATTTATTATTGTCAGATTAAAAAGTATTTTTAAAACTTTTATAATAGCAAAAACATTTGTGTGTCCACTTCAATTACTAACATGATCCATCACAACAGGGCTGTTGGCTCCATTTCTATTTTAAGTGGACCTAGGAAAATTGGAAACTTTATTTACATTCGCAGAAGACAAATGTCGATTGAAAGGACAAAAAAATGCTTCAGAATTTTTCAGAAAGTAATTTTAGTCATCTTAGACAAACCTGGTCTACTAAGCAAAGAGAAAGAAATTTCGGGCTCGGCATCTGTGGCTCAGCGGGCTAAGGCACCAGCCATGTACACCTGAGCTGGCGGGTTTGAATCCAGCCTGGACCCATCAAACAACAATGACAGCTGCAACCAAAAAATGGCTGGGTGTTGTGGCGGGTGCCTGCAGTCCCAGCTACTTGGGAGGCAGAGGCAAGAGACTCACTTGAGCCCAGGAATTGGAGGTTGCTGTGAGCTGTGATGCCACAGCACTCTATCCAGGGTGACAGCTTGAGGCTTTGTCTCAAAAAAAAAAAAGAAATTTCAATATAATGGAAAACAGAACATAGAAGAGAAGTGGGTCCTTTCATTTCTCACGTACTTTATTTGTAACATCCTCATCAGCATTTAATAACTGAACTAAGGAGGACATCATTTTCTCTGGTTTTATCCTTTGCCTCTGTCAGTTTGACAGCTTATTTAATTGTAAGAACTATATTAGGTTTCCTTTCTATTTCTTTGGCTGGGCTTCGGACTATTGCATCAGAGAAAATAAAATTATTTGTTCAAGGATGCCTCATCCATGTTTAAAAAAATACATTTTCAGGGAGGAGGTTGGGCAGGTGGGTGTGGGATTAAAATCTTTTTACCTATGGAGCATAATAAGCACTGTTCTAGTGATGGGCACACCAAAAGCCCTGGCTTAAGCATTATACAAGGCAGCCATGTAAAAAAAACACTTGGACCCTCTTACTTAATATTTTGAAATAAAAATAAATATTTAAAAAGGAATACATTTTAACTTTTTGCCCTTCTATCTTATCCCTTTTTTCCCCCTCTGAAATTGAACTTCCAAAGAAGAAAAAAGATACTCTAACATAAATCATAGTTTGTGAGGACAAGCTGTTACTACAAACTGAGATTAATTTTTTCTTTTTCTGCAGTTTTTGGCCGGGGCTGGCTTTGAATCCACCACCTCCAGCATATGGGGCCGGCACCCTATTCCTTTGAGCCACAGGTGCCACCCTGAGATTAATTTTTTTAATTTGAAAGGCATTTATACTTATTATTGTTTCTATTTTTACAAGTTATACAGAGTAATTTTTCTTTTCTTTCTTTCTTTCTTTATTTTTTGTTTGAGACACAGTGTCACTATGTCACCCTGGGGAGAGTGCTGTGGCGTCACAGCCCACAGCAACCTCAAACTCTTGGGCTTAAACGATTCTCTTGTCTTAGCCTCTCAGGTAGCTGGGACTACAGGCGCCCGCCACAACACCTGGCTATTTTTTTTTATTGTTGCAGTTGTTATTGTTGTTTAGCAGGCTCAGGCCGGGTTTGAACCCACCAGCTCTGGTGCATGTGGCCAACACTAACCACTGGGCTACAGGCTGAGAATAATTTTTCATCAGACATGTGTACATAGAATAGATCAAAGATGAGCACTAGCCTTCAAATCTATCCAGAAATAAAAATATTCTTCTAGAGATTCTATCCATGGAGGGGACTCTTAAAAGTGGAAATGCCATTAAATCTAGCTAATATCTGTCTCTGAAGAGTGAGAGCTCTGATGAATGTATTTATACATATTTTGAGATCCTTTTTATGGAATAGAGTGGTTATCTTATTTTGCTGGTGAGAGCAGACCACTGCAAATCCTAGACTTTTTATACGAGCCTCTATTTTCTCCCGTTGTCCTAACATTAATTCATAAACAGTGCTCACTTATTGGATTGCAATTCCGTATTAAGAAATGCTGCCCACAGGCTCCCAAGGGTTTGTGCATCTTTGAAAGCACGGACTTTGGTGCGTCGTTTCATGCACACTTGGAAATGCCTGCAGCCTCCCAAGAGCAGCCGTGACCACAGCACTGTTCTTCCCTGTTCAGAGCACTTTAGACCACAGCAGCATTTCCATTTCTACACAGAAAGCCAGGTCTGCACGCTAATCGAACATTTGTTATCAAATGCTTCTTACTTTGGAACTTTGAAGTGCCTCTGTGCCCAGGGAATAACGCATGTGTCTGGAAAAACGCATTTTAGACATTCTGAGCCCAGGTAATCAAAACGGCACATTACCCCAAGTAGACAAGGTGGCTCCAGCAAGTCTCTGATGGAGCCCACACACCCCAGGTCTACCTCGTAAACTCATTTTAATTTCAGATAAAAATGCCTGGCTACGTTTGAGGTTAGAATTTACTCCAGAATATCGTTCCTACTTCTGATGGGCACAGTGTTGCTTCCACAGCAACTTCTACTTAAGAATCTGCCTTAAGACTGCCATCGAGCACCAAGAACCATGTAATTTGTTTTTCTTTTTTCCCATCAGGAGGCTGACAGCTGGGAAATTATAGAAGGGCTGAAAATAGGCCAAACCAATGTCCAGAAACCAGACAAACATGAAGGCTTTATGCTGAAGAAAAGAAAATGGCCTTTAAAAGGCTGGCACAAGGTAACATTTTGATCATATTCAGGTTCAGATTGTCTTCATAAATAGAATCTTATTTGCTATGAAGAGGTGGGAAACAAAGTATAGTTGTATGTGAAAACTAATTCAAGGACTTATTCTAACCATATGGGTTGCAATATGGGTTGTAATCTATTATGCCCACCTGGGTCTGAGATCATATGTATATATGTACATATATATATACATATGCATGTATGTATATACACATGCATATATATGTATACAGGGCAGAAATATTTACCTGCTATTTAAAATCCAGTTTGTACATACTGTTTCCTGTTCTGCTTTTTTTTTTTTATTGTTGGGGATTCATTGAGGGTACAAGAAACTATTCTGCTTTTTTAATTTAAACTAGTATGCATATGTTCTCATTAAACATTCTATTGAATGAGATATTTTAAATGCAAGAATATATTCTACTCGATGGATTTATATTATATATCTCACCATTATTGAACCAATTCTGTTTTGCTGGATATGCAGAATGTATCTTCTATTTTACTCTTATGATGTTCTAATAAATATCTTTATACATTGAATTGTTACCAGTGCAAACTAAAATTGGAAAAATTGCTGATCCTTGAAGTTTGCTTATTACCCTTCAAGATGTATCGTTTATTCCTCCGTCTCCTCCCAATGTTCTCATTCTATTTCCTAGTTTTAATTATGGTGAAAATATTTATTGCATTGTTGCCATTACCTGAGTAGCAAGAATTCTGTGATGCTAAGGAGGAAAAAGGTGTCTCCCATTTTCAGTTTAAACTCTTTCATAGCCACATGGCAGCTTCTCTGAAATCACTGGATACTGTACCCATCTACTTGTTGCCTCTGCTCGTGGACTTTAGCTAAGGGCAAATGGATTCATTGGCCCAAGTGGCTGGTGGTGACTGCCCAGTAGCTCCAAGAAAGGAGATTGTATGGATTGTAACATATTGTATGTGTTTTAGGAAAAAGACTTCAAAATTAACAGTTGGGAAATGTTGCCCCAGTTCTCTGTCTCTGAAGGTGAAATAAACACAGGCTTCTGGCTACTGTACCCTGTTCATTGTAGAAAATGTCTCCCCTGCATCTATAATACTATCCCAATACCAGGGATCTGTGCCCACCATTGTTCTTCCTTGGGTTTTGGCCAACCGCCCAGACTCCTTTCCAAGATTACCTTTGCCTTTCATTCTGACCTTACCACTTTGCATTTCCTCAAATTGATGGTCTTGCTAATCTCTTTCCCCTTGACATTCTACAGGCTATGCCTGCTAAAATTCTTTGATAGACAGAAATGGGAAAACAGGAAAAAGAGGTCAAAGAAACAAATTTTATATGAGTTGCTAACTGTAATTTAGCACTCTCAGGTAGTTTCAGCAAAACTAGCTTTGATTTGATAGTAACTTTTTGTTGTTGTTGCAGTTTGGCCAGGGCCGGCCTTGAACCCACCACCCTCGGTATATGGGGCCAGTGCTGCAGACGCCTTCCTGATAGTAATTTTCTTTTAGACCAGGACCTTGAACATTTTGCAATACTCAAATAATAATAGAAGGGTCTCCCTGCACTGCCTTTTTTCTTGATCTATAATACTATGTATATAGTCAAATGTCAGTCCATTTGATTATATACAGTGATTACTGGCAATTGAGTAAGCCCTTGACTTGGGTAAGTGTTTTTCACATGTAGAGATTCTTTCCTATAGTGCTTACTTGTTGTCCCCTCAGGACGTGTGTCAAAGGGATTACTATGAGTTCTATGCAGGGATCCCAAACCCTGACTGCAGCCACCTCAGCAGCTAAGAGGTCCTGAATCACATAAAACTTTCCAGCAGAGTGATTTTCCAACAACAGATAGAATCCGTGCATCTGTAGAAGAGAGAAGGGCATTGGGCATTGTTTGATTGGGTCCTGGGAGCTATTCTCTTATGACTTGCCCATAGAAGGGAAATCAACAGCAGAGGTTCTGAGTGTTCGTGGAACAGAAATGGCTAAATCCATTCAGACTGGACCGAGAGTATCTTGAGAAGACAGAAATTGCCAAAACCTCACTTCACTTTTATTTTTTACCCTTACTGTAGTTCAGAAATAATTTTAATTCCCTTTACTAATACTAAAATGTAAGCATTGTGCTAAGTAGAAATACAAGCATATTGGTAAGGCCACTTAAAGTTTCTAGATAATTCATTATTCATACATACGGTCCACTGGTTCTGCAATGAGCATTTTCAGGAATTGTCCATGGTATTCAGGGAGAATTCAGAAGTTTCCTCCATGGTGAAAAATTCCCTACAGAATTGTATAGAGCTCTTCAGGGAATCACTGTGACCTAACCCAGGTTATACTCGTTTCTTACTTTCAAAGTCATCCCAGCGTGGCTTATTCAGAAGGTCTTACTGCAGGTCCCGAGGTTCCTTCCCTCTTAAAAAAAGTCCTAGTGGCTCAGCACCCATGGCTCATCCACATACACCTGAGCTGGCGGGTTCGAATCCAGTCCGGGCCTGCCAAACAACAATGGTGGCTGCAACCAAAAAATGGCCAGGCGTTGTGGCGGGCGCCTGTGGTCCCAGTTACTTGGGAGGCTGAGGCAAGAGACTCTCTTGAGCCCAGGAATTGGAGGTTGCTGTGAACTGTGATGCCACGGCACTGCAGGGTGACAGCTTGAGGCTCTGTCTCAAAAAAAAAAAAAAAAAAGTCTTGGTGAAAGCCCCGTCCTCCTTGTGCTATATGTAAAACAACCCTAGACCCAGAGCTCTGATTTCCTTACCATTTAATGTGACTGACCATGGCCAGATGCGCTGAATCCAGTTACATTAAACCATACTAACTGATAATTGCCGAGCAATGTTAGACCAACATTTGTGAATGTTTATGTAACTGAGGGGTGTTTGGTTCTTGCAGCGTTTCTTTGTCCTGGATAATGGAATGTTAAAGTATTCAAAGGCACCACTTGATGTAAGTAGCACAGAGGACATGTTTCAAAGATTGATTTAAGATTCTGCTCAAAGTGAGTAAACACTGAAATTGTATAAGCCTTATGCTGTAGTTAGCAGCTTTGTGCATATCTGTGCCTGTAACATTTCACAAGCTATCAAATTTCCATGTTCCACAGAAGGTGTGTTTTGTGCTTGTCTCAACATAACATAAAATCTCGACCTACCACGTGAAGAATTAATTTAACAATTTTAGTGTATGTTATTAAAAACTGACACATTAGTTAAGTCACCCTTTCTCTCTTGGAGAGAAAATGCAAATGGGCTTTTTCCATCCTCTCTGAAGAAACTCTGATTTATGTGTGCTTTTTTGAGACTTAAAATAATCTTGCTTCTTGTCAATGTCCTTGTAAAACTATCTTAGCGATCTTCATTTCTGTTTGTAGTATCCTTTTACCTTGGGATTCCCAACTCACTAAAATTATTTTTCTTTAGTATACTAAGTAGTAGTTTACATACAAAACTGGAAAATTCCTTTGTTCTCATTGCGATATAAGGAAAATAACAGAGGACTCAGATTTCAATTCTGTCCCCATCTCTGCCACTGAGCTTGCTATGTCCTTGATCAGAAAAGCAGCCGAAGGAAGAGCCGCTCCCTGCTCTCTGGTCCCAGCTGCCTCGTCCTGCCCCAGCAGCTGTCTTCCAGCTGATTACTCGGGATGTTCCAGGCTAAGGTCAAAGACTGACCACAGTTATTTTAGGAACCACTAAAGATGTCTCTTTGAGGGGATATAAACTGTGCAATTGAGAATTATGAAGAACTGCCATTACTTTTGATGCCAAAAGCAGAAACAGGATCACATTAATCTAAAGTTTTAAAAAAGAACAGAAATAAAAATAAGATTAATAGTCTTACTTACAGAAATTGATGTGACATCACTGCAGCTTCAACCATCCTCTGTTTAAGAACCTTAACCTCAGAACCTTAATGTTTTCTCTTTGTCAGAGAAGTGTAGTATTCCACTTCCCATAGATAAATTAAAGATTACCTTGAATTCACTTAAATTCAATACAGAGACACATCAAATTATGTATCCTTCCAACCTATTTACCAGTCTCTTAATTTCAGATTCAAAAAGGGAAGGTCCATGGGAGCATAGATGTTGGACTCTCGGTCATGTCAATTAAAAAGAAAGCTCGAAGAATAGACCTGGACACAGAAGAACACATCTATCATTTGAAGGTGAAATCACTTTTCAACATTTTCTCTGCCATTACCAGGGAAATCATGTACCTGTGCCTGTGCCTACACACCAGTGGTAAACAAGAGATTGATTTTGTAATTGCCTTCTCCTTTGCTCATTGTTTTAGGTGAAATCCCAGGACTGGTTTGATGCATGGGTCTCCAAACTACGCCATCATCGATTATATCGTCAGAATGAAATTGTAAGGTCACCAAGAGATGCCAGCTTTCACATATTTCCTTCAACCTCCACGGCTGAATCCTCCCCAGCTGCTAATGTTTCTGTTGTGGATGGAAAGGTCTGACTTTGTCCTATAAAGCCTGGAAATTGCCTAGAAAATTATGCAAATGCATGACTGAGTGTCATTTGAAAAAACCAAATGAGAGTAAAACCTGGTGCTCAGACGACAATGACATTGTTGTTAAGGTTAATGACAAGTATAGATTAGGCAGTGATCTCTTGTAGATCACCAAGACATTTAATTAGCAGTTACTTTTCCTTTCTATGAATGAACTACATGCTACTTTTATTTGTAAGAATATTAGGAAGAAAGGAAACATTTGTTTAATTCAGCACCCAGAAATCAGGAATCTTCCTTGGGGCTGAAGTCTTGAAAATGAAACTTGCTTTCGTGCCTTGAGCTGTAGTATACATGTACATACACATGACCCAGAGAGAAGCTATTAAACTTCCCCATAAAGTTAATGCAATTGAGCCCAAGAATGGGACAATAATATAAGTAGTAGCCTATCTGAATGGCCAGCCACTCTGCTAAGCTTGTGACACTCTTTCATCTCTAAGCTTTCACATAGCCAAAGTTCAGAGACAGTAGTTTTTCTAGAAGTGGCATAGCCATTGAACAGTTGGGCCTGGATCTGAACCTTCATCTCTTGTTTCCAACATCAGTGCCTTTTCCATGACACCAGGTGCCGGTAAGAGAAGCTGAAGTTGTTCTTTGGGCTGAAATAAAAGTTCCCTTTGGGCCCTTTGGGCCAGGCCCTGTGGCTCATGCTTATAATCCTAGCACTCTGGGAGGCTGAGACAGGTGGTTTGCTTGAGCTCAGAAGTTTGAGAATAGCCTGAGCAATAGCATGATCCATCTTGACTAAAAATAGGAAAAAGCTGGGCATTGTGATGGGTACCTGTAGTCCCAGCTACTTTGGAAGCTGAGGCAAGAGGATTGCTCAGGCCTGAGTTGCTATGAGCTATGATGCCACAGCACTCTACCCAGACAGAGTAAGATTCTATCCCAAAATAAATAAATAACAGAGATTTCCTTTTCTGTGTTGATGAAAAGCTAAAGGTGTTGCTTATTAAAAAGCTGAGTTTAAGGCTGGGTCTGGTGCCTCACACCTATAATCCTAGCACTTTGGGTAGCTGAGGCGGGCAGACCCTTTAAGCTCAGGAGTTCCCTTGAGGCAGGCAGTTCTCTTAGCAAGAACAAACCCCTATCTCTACTAAGAAAAATAGAACAATTAGCGAAGGATTGTGGCAGGCACCTGTAGTCCCAGTTACTCGGGAGGATGAGACGGGAAAATTACTTGAACTCAGGAGTTTGAGGTTGCTATGAGCTGAAGCCACAGCACCCTAGCATGGTGCAACAGAGACTCTGTCTCAAGAAAAAAAAAAAGTCAAAGTTAAGACAACAGACATGGAAACATCTGTTTCTGCCTTTGATTTAATAATTAAGTTTCCTGAAACACAGCCACACTGCCCAGGGGTGCTGCAGCTTTACATTTGGCACCTGAAATTGAGGACAGGGATAGCTGTGAAGAACCTGGCTGACACAAGCTGAGCTCAAAAACGTACCAGTGAAGGTTCTGCTTTTCTCTATTTGTTTTCCCCATGCTGTTTGCCATACATAGATCCAAGTTTCCTTTGGAAAGCATGGAAAAACCTCATGGAGTAACTGCAAGAACCAGCCATTCAGATTAAGTGAAACGTGAATATATTCGGTTTTAGTTATTACACTGGAAATTACTTAAAGAATTTTGTTAAATCTCATTAATTACATTCAACAAACCTCGCAAACCTCACACTATTTCATTCTGGTTGCAGCTTTGCCACATGCGATTTAATTATCTTTCTCCTAAAAATAAGGGATTGGATTAACCAGTTAATCCAGAGGGTTTGTTCCCTCTTACTTCAGAACTACTACCAACCAGTTCTGAAGTAAGAGGGAACAAACCAGCAGGTCAGGGTTAGGAAGCTGGGGACTGAGAGGTACCCCACACAGTACCCCCGCTCCTCTGGGCCTCCTGTGTTCTCACCACGGGGTAGATAGAATTCCAGGTATAGTCCAAGTTAAATAAGAAATGAATTCCAAATAGATCTTTGGAAAGTATCGACTTAATTCTTTGGTTCTTCCTGCTTCTGCCTATGTCATTGGTGCAGAGTATTGAACAGAATTACTTTCTCTTCATCCCTTGTGCTATTTATGAAATAACATGGGTGGTATCTGACAATGGAAGACTAAAACCAAATCCTCTCCACTGATTACCTTGGAATAACAAAACTCTTCAACTTCAGTTTCACAACACATCTAGTGCTCTCATTACAAATGACATACCTCTAAGATCTACTCAGCGAAAGATTTCCATTACATTTATCAGAATGCAATATAGAGGGAAAAGATGTTTTTATCACTTTGCTTGCCTTCGAAGTATCAAATTATGACACTCTGAATGTTCACTGGTTTGCGGCCCTGTGTGATAATACATAAGTCTGGATTTGCAAGGTGTGTGCATTATTCACTTTATAATGATTTACAGGAGACACAATCAGTTGTAATTAAATATTAAAGTCAACTTTGGAATTTTTAAGTTATTTCTATTTCTTGGGAAATAAGTTTCTACTTTGTTAGTGTTAACTACACTCACCTTAGTATCTACATGCTTAATACAACTTTAATTTGTTTCATAGAAAACCCCTTTAATGGAAAGTCTTTGAGGTACAGATATAACTTGCTAAGACTACCTTTTCATATCACAGTAGTTGACCATAGCTGACCACCTCCCTACATTGACCAGTTCCTTGAGTTGACCTCATTTTCATAGACCAGACACACACCACATGTACGTATCAGCACAGTAGGTCTAGTTCTTTATGTTGCCCACCTCCATATATTGACCACTTTGTTACAGTCCATTGTGTGGTCAACTTATAGAGGTTCTATTGTATTAAAATTTGTAATATGCATTCAGAGCACAAGGTTGCTTGCTAGTGGGTAATGTATTTAGGAATCACTTATCAAGCAGACCTTGAGCTGATTACAAGAGTACAGAGACCTTTTGGTGCTTGTGAGTATGCGATAACAATATATTTGCATGTTGAATGATGGAGATAGCAGCTCAATAAGAGTGTTGTTAATGTTTATGAATTTTGTCTTCATTGAGCACATAACACATAAAACCAGAGGCTTTTTCTATATTTGTAGGGTGCCCTTTCTTCCTCTCTTTTTTTTAATGTTGCTTTGAGGATACTTGTGTTTTTAAAAAATCATTTACATGTACTGTTTTCACTTTGTAACCACACACTTCATCTCTGTAACCACACACTTCATCTCTGTTTTTGTTCACTGTAGATGCAGCCAAACAGCTTTCCATGGCAGTCCCCTTTACCATGCAGCAACAGCCTCCCTGCCACCTGCACAACTGGCCAGAGTAAGGTGGCAGCCTGGTTACAAGACTCAGAAGAGATGGACAGGTGTGCAGAAGGTTAGTTCCTGCCCAGTGTGGGCCATGAGAATATACCAAAACAGAACAAAAAACTAAAGAGATGAACTGTGGGTGCTGCCTCCCCCCGTGACCCTTTTGATAACCTTAACCTTCCCTTGTACACCAGTTCCTTCTCCACGTCATGACTCAAGCTTCTGACCTGCCAATTCACCTGCACTCGCCAGCTGTTTAATCTGGCTCCTGCCCTCATCCTGACCTCCACCTGTTTCAGCCTTTCCCCTCATCTCTTCACCAATTCCCTCTGGCTTCCTCAGCCTCCCACCCCAGACCCCAGACAGTCACATGAAGGAGTGGCTCCTGAGGACAGCCCTCTTCACAGGGCTACTTCCACAGCTGCCTTCTCTGCAGCCCTGTCATGCAGAGCAGGTGTATGTGTCCTGCCAACCCAGCAATAAATGGCAAAATTACAATATGCTGCATCTTATATCCATGGTTACTCAGGAGTAGTGTTCCTTTGTGGATTAGTTATTAAATATTCTGAACCAATACATGATTCCCTCTTTCTGCCGCCTTTGAGTCTCTGAATTTCTTCATATCTTTTCCTTTCTTGTAATCAGCCAGAGCATGTTGATCCGAACTTGATCCGCAGGCCACTTCCATTCTAAGAGACTCATTTGACCTTCAAAACTGAAAAAACAGGGACAATGTAGAGAGTGTTTAATAAGGCTCAGCGTAATTTAATTTTTAAAATGATCTTATAGATGATGTTGGACCTAGTTTTTAAAAATTATTTTCTTTTAGCTGGGCACAGTGACTCACTCTACTCCTGGCACTCTGGGAGGCCAAGGCAGGTGGATGGCCTGAGCTTAGGAGTTCGAGACCAGCCTGAGCCAGAGCAAGACCTCATCTCTAAAAAAAGGAAAGTAGGGCATTTTGGCAGGTGCCTGTAGTCGCAGCTACTTGGGAGGCTGAGGCAAGAGAATCACTTAAGAGTTTGAGGTTGCTGTGAGCTGTGACACCATGGCACTCTACCGAGGGCAACATAGTGAGACACTGTCTCAATAAAATTTATTTTCTTCTATAAAATTATAATAAAAGTAGTTGTTAAACAACTTAAAATTTGGAAATCCATTGGTCCCTCAACCAAAATAACTTTTTTTATCTCTACCAGTGTATGAACTCAAACTCTGCAGCATTTTTATCAGTCCACTGACAAACCAACATCCCAAACTAGAGCTTTATGTGAACTATCATTTAAAAGGGATATTGTATTCCTAAACTGTGTCCAGCTGACATTCCATTAAAGAAGGTTTTACTTGGATGTAGTAACAGAACAATATACTCAGACTCTAATTTGAGTGTATTTCTTTAGATTGAGGAAACATGTGCCTCACTTTCCTAAACTCTTGGCCCCAGCAGTGATTTTAGAGATACCAGCCCCTCCTCTAACTCCTGCAACCTTACACTTATTCAAGGTATTTTTTTTTTTTTTACTTGAGGTATTTAACCTGGCTGCCTACATGACCAAAAAGATCAAGTCCATCCACTGGGACAATATTCATTTATCTGACCAAAATAAATAGACATTAGCTTTGATGCAAGAATCCTGCGACTGGTGGAGGCATGCACCTGTCTCCCTGTATGTTTCAGACTACTGTTTGGTGGGTCCCTGGGCCCTCGTTCCAGACTTCAGGGGATCTTCCTCCTCCTCCCCCTGACTACTCTGCCTGTATCCTCCACCTGCCTTGCTATTTTCCTTCAGGATTTAGTCAATAATCATCTCCTCTCTGGGAGACTATGGGGAATAAGAACAGTCCTTCCTGCTTCACTAGTTCCTGCTCTCTGCCCACAAACTCCCACTTCTCTCCACTAATTTGACTTTTTCCCTTTTTGTTCTATAGCAAAAGCATTTATAGTAGCAGGAGCCCATCTGATTTCTCTTCTGTGCTCAGCCCCATCCTCTGACCTGACCTGCACGTCCTTTGATCAGCTTCCTCCATGGGCCCCATGAAGTTTTTCTTATTCTCCAACTATTCCTCCTCTGCCTCATTATGACACTCTTCTGGCCAACCTTGGTTATAGAGGTGATCAAGATTTAGGCTGCCACTTTCTGCTTCAATAATAGGAACTACAGCTTGTTGGGTGTTTATAGGCCAAACACCAAGCCAACCATGGTTTTATGGTTTTATGTAAGTCTTCACAATAGTACCAAAGGGGTATTTATGTAGCACATAATTTCACACATAGGGAAACTAAAGCTCAGGCCAAGTAACTTGTCCATCTCACATAGTGAGTATTTGGGAGAGCTGGGGGCTAACCCAGGCCAACATGATTCTAATAACTCTACTTTGTGCTTTGGAGATGCCTGAACCAAAATCTATTTTGATGGTGATAGTAGTTGTGGTAGTCATGATGAGAGTGGTATTGTTAATAATGGTTGTGGGCTGGTGGTAGAGGTGATGGAGGTGCTGATTATGGGGATAGTGGAGGTGATGGTGGTTAGAAGGTAGATGGTAGAGGTGATGGCAGTGGTGATTATGGGGTTAGTGGTGACAGTGGTGGTAATTGGAGGGGAGGTGGTAGAGGTGCTGATTATGGGGATAGTGGTGGTAATGGTGGAGGGGAGGTGGTAGAAGTGATGGAGATGCTGATTATGGGGATAATGGTAGTGATGGTGGTAGAGGTGATGGAGGTGCTGGTTATGGGGGTAGTGGAGGTGACAGTGATGGTGAGGTGGTTGGAGGGGAGGATGGGTAGAGGGAGAGCAATTAGTGGGAACACACCTACGGTGCATCTTAGCACGGTACTGGCAAAACTTATTAAAGGTAGAGTATTAATGTCTTTATATAGTGATCAAGGAAATGCCATGAAGGATATCTGTAACAGTATGATCAAAATATTTCTGAATGTATATGAATCGTGCCCTGTGATTGCACCAATGTAAATAATTATGATTAAATAAAATTATTAAAAAAAAAAAAAAAAAAGAAGGTCCAGGGGAATTCAAAAGAACAAAGATCTAATAGACTTTATAGACTCTGAAAACAAATATGGAGACTGGTTACATTATGTCTATGTCTATAGCTCCCTAACTAGTGATGCACTGTAAGTGTTTTTAACAATTAGTTCTCAGGATAGGGGCTTAAGAGGAAGCAATTTATAGCATTTACTATTTTCCATGGTGTAAATTACTCCCACCATGGGTGATTCCAACCGCCCAAAGTAGCATCCCTGGATGTGAAGCTGGGAGGAGATGCAAACATTGACTTTAACTGACTAGCTCCAGTGCACCACGGATGGTAACTTACTTATAAAATATCCACTGCAATTACTGTGGGAGAAGGGAAGAGAATGCATAGGATAGATCACGCTCACATTCTCTAAGACAATATAAGCCAGGAAAATTGCCCACAGTGAGTGGTTTTCTTTGTGTAACTCAAACAGAACAAATATTTTTAAAAATAAAGACATCAAGAGTGAAATATTAAGACAATGAAATCAATTTCAAAGCCAAGGAAATAAATCATTTCTCGAGGATCAAAATAAAATAATTACAGAATAACAAAACAAATGAGAAATATCAGGAACAAAATTGACACCAAATTGAAAATTAGTAATTGTGATTTCTTATGTGCTATACAAATAGTTGAAGGTTAATTACCTGTATAACTATAAATAGTAATGTTGCCAGTCTCCTTCCGACGGAAAACTTTATAGAAACTGATTAAATGTATTAGGTAAGTAACAGGTCTTTATCTATGAAAGATGGGACCATTTAGGATTTTTGTTTTGTGAAACCAGGATTTGTAAAGAAGGATAGTATAAATCCATGTATGATGGTTCAGAGCAGACTTTTAAGTTGAAGCTTGGAATTAGAATTCCAGCTTCAGCAATTCTCTGTTAACACAAATTCTTTGAGCTTCAGCTTTTTTGGGGGGGGAATGAAACGGGCATGAATTCTGCTTGTCATGACTGTCATGACATTGCTAAGTAAATAGTGGCAATTATTAACCCTGCGTTTTCTGTGAAAAAAATTTAACAAAAAGAAAAGTAATGATCATGAAAAATGGCTTTACATCAATGAAAGAATGCAATAGAAACAATTTTAAAAATCAATGATTAGCTAATATGAAGATAACTGATACATCAGAAGTAGAAAACCCAACAAACAGTAAAGAAGATATACTCTGTGGATCAATCCTATTTACAAAATATGAATCCAAATAAAATTCAGCAGCACTTTGGAAAGACAAATGCAACATTATCTAATAGGTTTTTCTGAGGAAGGCAAAGATGATCCATTATTAGCTAGTCATATAATTTTTTACACAAGTAATTAAAAAAGTAAAAGCTATTCATCTAAAATATATCAAAATATAATTTAATAAAATTCAACAACTATTGCTAATTTTTCTACAAAAAGCACAGACACAGAATTTAATAGATACCTCCATGACACTGTGTGTGTGCATGCCTGTGTATATTTGAATGCAATAAAAAAGCCATTACCACATTAGTGATGAAAACTAGAAACATTCTTTTTTTTGTTATGCATACAACCAAGGTTTATTATCTAAATACACATATTTAAAAATCTCCTCCCAGTGAATAAGAAAAGGCAAGCAGCCCAACAGAAAAGTAGGCCAAAAATATACACAAGTAATTCACAGGAAAGGGCATTCAAGTGGCTTGTAAATACATGAAAAAAATGCCCAAATTCACCATATGATTTGGAAAATGTCATGATTCTTGCATTCTATTTCCATGGGAAATATGGTTAATAGAAACATTCTTATTAAAGACTAAGTTAGAGATGTACTTTATAGATATTGTATTTAACATTACTCTGAAAATACTAGACCATATAATTAAGGAGCGCATATAAATAAGGTACAACAATTGGAATTCAGATACCAAAAATGATCATTATTTGCATAATATATTTTAGAATACTTAGAAAACTCAAGAGAATAAACTGAAAAGTTGTTAGAAAAAATGATAGCATTTAATTAAGAGTTAGTTACAGAATTAAAATTAAAAAATCAATAACTTTCCTATATGCAAACAATATTCCATTAAAATATAGATCAAAAGAATAGGTTTCCTTTACAATAAAAAAATAGGAATTATACATTTTCAAATGTAACATATGATATATATGTGTTGTATATTAAATAAAATCACATCTCAGATAGGAAAAGATTCCTTAATTTCTCATCCACTAATTCAGAAGTATTTAGGGAAGGCCTACCCTGCATAAAATGCTATTCCAGGCCCTGAGGAGACAGCAGTGAACAAAATAATAAAAGTACCTGCCTTGTGGAGGCAGAACGTGGTGAAAGAGATAATATATATGGTAAAAAATACATCAGAGCGGTGAGAAATAAACCACAGAAAGGCTATAGAGGGCTGAAAAGCTGAATGAAAGTGTTTTATAAACAACATGGCCACGGGCTGGTTGGAGAAGTTCACACTGATAAGTGACATTTGAAGCTTTGACCAAAGGAAGTGAGGATGGAAGTGACTGTCATCTGCAGGCTGTCAAAGGAAAAGGCACTCCAGGCAGAGGGATCACCAGGTGCAAAGTCCTTAAGAGTTGGAGAAGACACAGGTGTTTAGAAACAGCAATCAGGACCACTCATTTTAATAATATTAATACTCCAAATGACTTACTTAAATCACTCACGGTGATTACTATTAGTCAAATCAGACATTACCAATATCTTGAAGCCGTAACAATGAAAAGATTTGATACTGGCATAGATTATGTAAATGTGTGTGTTTTAGTATTT
Organism: Arctocebus calabarensis; assembly: GCA_963573935.1. Lineage (NCBI taxonomy): Eukaryota > Metazoa > Chordata > Mammalia > Primates > Lorisidae > Arctocebus > Arctocebus calabarensis. The sequence goes on along the minus strand of CAUYON010067110.1, from coordinate 28,551 downwards.
AATAATTCTGGCATTCTAAATCAGCACTGAAAAGATAAATTAGTCAATAACGATGTTGAGAACTGGCTAGACATTTGAAACCTAAATACAATACTTGTGAATACCTGTGAGCTCTTATACCAAAATAAGTTTCAGTTCTTTAAAAATATATATCCAGGGTCGGCACCTGTAGCACAGTGGTTATGGCACCAGCCACATGCAGTAAGGCTGGAGGGTTCAAACCCAGCCCAGGCCAGCTAAACAATGACAACTGTAACAACAACAATGAAAACATAGCTCAGCATTGTGGCGGGTACCTGTGGGCCCAGCTACATGGGAGGCTGAGGCAAAAGAATCACTTAAGCCCAAGAGTTTGAGGTTGCTGTGAGCTGTGATGCCATGGCACTCTCCCCAGGGCAACATAGTGAGACTCTGTCTCAAAAAAAAAATTATGTATATAAATACATATCCATAAAAATAAATTCACAAAAGATCCAGAAGACAATATGAAGGAAATATGTATATATGTCTATGTGTCTGTGTATATGTCTGTATATATGTGTACATGTGTGTAGTGTAGTACAAAAAATCCTTATAAGCAGATATTAAAATCATGACTCTATTAAGGGAAAAAATGAAACAATAAAATTAAAACAAATATATGGTAAAAATATAAAAAAAGAAAAGACAAAAACTTGAAAAAAATTAAACCACACATTTCTGACTAGTCGAGGCTAATTTACTTGAAATAGAATGAACATTTAAAAAAGATGTAGAAAATATAACCTAATAGAAACTGAGATACAAATGGGAAATGAACATGCAGAAAGAAACTTGTTCAAATATATTTTTTAATTAAAATATTCAAATTAAAAAGAAAGATATTATTTTCCAACTAGCAGATTGACAAAAATATTTAAAAACAATTGATGATATCCAGAGCTGGGAGAGCATGGGAAAGTGACATTTCTATAATACGTATTTTTATACAATTTCTATAAAAATTTTAAATGTAGGGTGGCATCTGTGGCTCAAAGGAGTAGGGCACCTGCCTCATATACCAGAGGCCAGAGATGGTGGGTTCAAACTCGGCCCTGGCCAAAAACTGAAAAAAAAAATTTAAATGTATTTGCCATTTGGAGAATTTGATAGATTTGATGAAAATAGAATACAAGAATAACAAAATATATCATTGAAGCAGAAGAAAGCTTGAAAACAGATGTAGAATTTAATGTACAATAAAGTCTTCCAATTTAGTGAGGAAACGATGATTTATTTAATAAATAATATTTGCAGCAGCAGCCTCTGACCTGAGAGGCTTTGAGTGGCCGCCTCAGCAGGCCCTGAGTAGAGCCTGGAGAGCTCCACAGTCTCTGGGCCATCAGAACCAAACTCTGCCCATCTGACTTGACATTCTCGGGACTACTATGCCTGCTGAATAGCAACAGTTTGCTCAACCTGACACTGCCCTCCAGGCCCCAACTGCCTCTTGCCCTCGTGGTCCTCACCCCACGCTACAGGTTTGAACATTCAACCATCTTCATGGCTCTGCTCTGAAGCTATGCTTCTGGATTCTCCCCAACTACAGCTCTGAAACTTTCACACCAGAGCCTGAGGATCTGCCTGTGTGCCTCCAGAACTCCTGCCAGGACTAAGTCACCATCTCCAAATCTCTAGCACTGCACATGGACACTGAGACACTCCACCAGAATCTCCACCACTGAAGTAGGGCTGCACGGACTTCTCTCAAGTCCAGTGCCCTGACAGGTAACCCAAGGCACAATCCGCCAGCATCCTGTGGACTGCTTTGAGCTAGTGCCCATGGCCCGGGAACCCAGGACAACCTCATCCAGTTGCTGTAGTTACCTCTGTGGGGAGACCCTGAGTAGCGCAATCTCCACGACACCAGCCTCAGTGAAAAGGGTCTCACCCAGCTCCCTACTCAAGCATCTGTCTACAACTACATCTACAACTATCTGGAGAGTTCTCAGCCAGGAACAGGAGTCCTGCAAACCTATTGGCCCTGAATTGAGAAAAGAAGTCTCAGATGAGAAAAACTAGCAAATGAACTCTGGCAACTGAAAAATAAAAACAGATCAATACCGCCAAGGGATCACAATGGCCATGTGCTAGAGCAGTAAACTCCAACGACAAGGAAATTTTCGAAATGACATAAAAGGAATTCAGGATATGGATGGCAAATAGGATGAATGGAATTTGAGGAGAAAGTTAAAAACCAAAAAAAAGGAAGCCTCCAAAATATTTCAGGAAATTAATTAAAGAGTCACTAAAGAACTTGATAAAATTCAGAAGTATAATAGTAGTTAAAGAAATGAAAGATTCATTCAGGGATTTTCAAAATGCAGCAGAAAGTTTCAGCAACTTCAGCTAAGTTTCTCCTAGCTTAAAACCAAGGAGAAGAAAGAATCTCAGAGCTTAAAGACAGGCTCTCGAGCTTAAAAAGGCAGAGAAGAGAAAAAGCAGAATAATCATTTAGAGAGATGTGGGACTATTTAAAGCAAACAAACATATAAAAAATAGGCATTGCTGAGGGAGAAGAAGAAAGTGCTAAAAGCATGGAAAATCTATTTGAGGGAATTATTATGGAAAACTTCTCTAGTATTGCCAGAGATCCAGACATCTAAAGACAGAGTGGTCATCAAACTCTGGGAAGATTCATAAAAAATAGTACATCTCCAAGACACTTAGTATTCAACCTGCCCAAAGTCAAAATGAAAGAAAATTCTCCAAGCAGCTTGATATAACAACTAACCTACTGGGAAAACCCATCAGGATAACAACAGACATCTCAGTGAAACCTTACAAGTCGGAAAGGAGTGAGCCTTTATCTTCAATCTTCTTAAACAAAACAACTGCCGGCTTAGACTTTTGTATCCTTCAAAACTAACTTTCACCTTTTATGGAAAAAGAAGTCCTTTACAGAGAAGCAAATGCTGAGGAAATTTGCGAAGACCAGACCTGCTCTACAGGAAGTACTCAGACCAGTGGATTAGCACAACAGACACCCATCAGTATAAAATCACCCCAAATATAGAGGTTAGAGTCCCGTTAGCACAATGACTGAAAAGGTAAAACAGAGCAATAAAGTTCTACTCGACAGAAAGAACAGAAATTCACCCTACTTAACAATTCTTTCAATAAATATAAATGGCTGTAGCTCCCCACTCAAGAGACATGTGATGGCTGAATGGATTAAAACAAAATACCAGTATCAAGTAAAACAAAGTACCAAGTATCTGCTATCTCCAGGAAACAGATCTAATCCACGGGACTCATTCAGACTCAAGGTGAAGGGATAAAAAACAATATTGCATGCAAATAGAAACCAAAAGAAATCTACTAGAGCAATTCTTGTATCAGATAACATAAACTTCAAATCAACAAAAAGGATAAAGATGATCATTATATGATGGTAAAAGGAAAAAAATCAACAAGAAGACATAATGATTCCAAATATTTATGTACCTAACATAGGCGTGCCCAGGTTCATAAAGAAAATCCTACTTAATCTAAACAAAACGATGAACAGCAGCACCATAATAGCCAGGGATTTCAACACCCCACTGATAGAGTGGGAAAGGTCTTCCAAACAGAAAATAAATAAAGAAACAATGGACTTAAACAGAAATCTAAAACCTCAAAACCACTGAATAAATATATGTTCTTCTCATCAGCTCATGGAAAATTCTTTAAGATTGATCACACCCTAGGCCATAAAACATGTCTCATCAAATTAAAAAAAAAATAGAAATGATACCATGTATCTTCTTAGACCACAGTGGAATGAAATTAGAAATCAACTATGCCAGAAAAATTCATCTCTACACAAAATCATGGAGACTAATCAACCTACTACTGAACAGTATTTGGGGCAAGAGAAAAATTAAGATGAAAATCAAAAGATTTGGCCCGGCGCCTGTGGCTCAACAGGCTAAGGCACCAGCCACATACACCTGAGCTGGCAGGTTCGAATCCAGCCCAGGCCTGCCAAACAACGACAGCTGCAACCCAAAAATGGCCAGGCATTGTGGCGGGCGCCTATAGCCCCAGCTACTTGGGAGGCGGAGGCATGAGACTCGCTTGAGCCCAGGAATTGGAGGTTGCTGTGAGCTGTGATGCAACAGCACTCTATCCAGGGTGACAGCTTGAGGCTCTGTCTCAAAAAAAAAAAAGAAAGAAAAGAAAATCAAAAGATTCTTTGAACTTGGCTCAGCGCCGAGAGCTCAAGTAGCTAGGTCCACCAGCCACATACATTGGAGCTGGCAGGTTTGAATCCAGCCTGGGCCTGCCAAACAACAATGACAACTACAACCAAAAAATAGCTGGGTGTTGTGGTGAGCGCCAGTAATCCCAGCTACTTGGGAGTCTGAGGCAAGAATTGCTTAAACCCAAGACTTTGAGGTTGCTGTGAGCTGTGATGCCATGGCACTCTACCCAGGGCAACAGCTTGAGAATGTCTAAATAAATAAATATTCTTTGAACTAAATGATAAAGGGAACACAAGTTATCAAAATCAGGGTGGCGCCTGTGGCTCATCGAGTAGGGTGCTGGCCCCGTATACTGAAGACAGCAGGTTCAAACCCAGCCTTGGCCCAACTGCAAAACAGAAAAATAGCTGGGCGTTGTGGCAGGTGCCTGTAGTCTCAGCTACTTGGGAGGCTGAGGCAAGAGAATCGCCTATGCCCAGGAGTTGGAGGTTGCTGTGAGCTGTGACAACACAGCACTCTACTGAGGGCAATAAAGTGAGACTCTGTCTCTACAAAAAAAAAAAAAAAAACAAGTTATCAAAATCTGTAGGCTATATTTAAGACAGTCCTGAGAAAAAAAATTCATAGCCTTAAATGCCTACATCCAAAAACAGAAAGATCAGAAATCATCATCTCAAGGAACTGGAAAAAGAAGAGCAAAGCAATCCTAAACCCAGAAGGAGAAAAGAATAGCCAAGATCCAAGCAAAACTAAATGAAATCAACAACAAAAGAATTATATAGAAGACTAATGAAATAAGAAGTTGGGTGTTTGAAAAGATAAACAAAAATTGACAGTCCTCTCACTAGATAAACCAGAAGCAGAAAAGAAAGGACTTCAATAAGCTCAATCAGAAATGAAAAGGCAGAAATCACAACTTATGTCATGGAAATACAAAATATGATCTCTGAATATTGCAATAATTTCTATACACATGAAGTTTAAAATGTGGAGGAAATGGACAAATTCACAGAAAAATCCAGCCTCCCTAGGATCAATCAGGAAGTAAGAGAACTCTTGAACAGATGGATACCAAGTACCAAAATAGAAGCAGCAATAAAAAAATCTACTGACAAAATAATTCCCAGACCAGAGGTTTTCACACCCAAATTTTGCCAGACCTACAAAGAACTGGTGGCCATACTGCAGATATTATTCCATAACATCGAGATGGAAGGAATCCTTCCAAACTCATTTTAAGAAGCCAATATCACCTTGATACAAAAGCCAGGAAAAGGAAAAAACAATAAAAGAAAGTTGCAGACCAATATCTCCCAATATCTCATATATATATATATATATATATATATATATATAATGCAAACGTTCTCAGTAAAATTTTAGTGAATCAAATGCAGGTGCACATCAAAAATAAATAAATAAATAAAGCAATCCACCACAACCAAGTAGACTTTATCCCAGAGATGCAAGGATTGCTTAACACACACAAATCATAAATGTAATTCATCACATAAATAGAAGTAAAAAGACCATATGATCCTCTCAATAGACACAGAAAAGGCATTTGGCAAAATTTAGGACCTTTTAATAAGAATGCTTATCATTAAAATAAGCATGGAAGGGACTTACCTCAAAATTATAAAAGCCAAGTATGACAACCTACAGCCAACATCATAAGGAACTTGGAGAAGTTAAAGGCATGCCTGCTTAGAACTGAATCCAAACAAGGTTGGATCCACTTCTCTTCAACAAAGCGCTGGAAATTCTAACCAGAGCAATCATACAAGGGAAGGAAATCAAGGGTATCCAAATTGACTGAATAGATCAAACTATCACTGTTAACTGACAATATGATCTTATATCTAGAAAACTCTAAAGATCCTGCTAACAGACTCCTGAAATTGATACATAAATTCAGCAAAGTCTCAGATTATCAAATCAATGTATACAAATCAGCAGTATTTATGTACACCAACAATAGTCAAGCTAAGAATCAAATCAAAGATTTCACCAGAGCAATGAAGAAAATAAAATACCTAGGGATATATTTAACTAAAAGACCTCTACAGAGAGAACTACAAAACAATGAGAAAGGAAATTTCAGATGATGTGCACAGATGGAAAAACATATCATGCTCACGTATTAACAGAATGAACATTGTTAAAATGTCTATCGACCCAAAATGATTCACAGATTTGATGCCATTCCCATTAAAATACCAATATCATTTTTCACAAATCTAGGAAAAACATTTTCATGCTTTGTATGGAACCAGAAAAGACCTGAAATAACCAAAGCAACCTTAAACAAGAAGAACAAATTGAGAGATATCATTTTACTAGACTTCAAACTATTCTACGAGGCTATAGTAACCATGACAGCATGGTAGTGGCACAAAAACAGAGACTTAGAATTATGGAATAGAGAACCCAGATATAAAACCATCTTCATATTGCCAAAAACATGTAGTGGAGAAAAAGTCCCATTCAATAAATGGTGCTGGAAAAATTGAATAGCCACTTGTAGAAGACTGAATCTCTCTCGGCACCTCTCTCTTCTCACAAAAATTAAGTTACAAGGGATAAGAGATTTAAGTCTAATGCATAAACTTTAGGAATTCCACAAGAAAGTGTTGGGAAAACTCATATATATCAGCCTAGGCAAAGAATTTATGAAGAAGACCTCCAATGTGAATCACAGCTCCAATAATAATTAATAAATGGCACTTGAATAAATTTAACAGCTTCTGTTCAGCGAAGGAAACAATCAATAAAGTGAATGGACAATGTACAGAATGGGAGAAAATAACTGCATGTTATAATCAGATAAAGGGCTGATAACCATAATCTATAAGGATCTCAAACAAATACGCAACAAAAAAATCAACCTCATAAAAAAGTGGGCACAAGACATGAACAGAAGCTTTACAAAATGAGCTAGACTAATGGCCAATAATCATAGAAAAAATGTTCAATATTTCTAATCATCAGGGAAATGTGGAAGTCAAAACCACATGAGATATCGCTTCACTCCAGTGAGAATGGCATTTGTCAAAAAGTCCCAAAACAACTGATGCTGGTGTGTGTGGGTGCAGAGAGAAAGGAGAGAAAGGAACACTTGTACACCGTTGGTGGCACTGCAAACTAATGCAACCTCTGTGCAAATTAATCTGGAGAGACCTCAGAGAGTAAAAAATAGACCTACATTTGATCTGGCAATCCCATTGTTGAGTATTTACCTAAGGGAAAAAGCTCTTTTATCAAAAAGACACGTGCACTTGAATGTTTATTGCAATGCAATTCACATTTGCAAAGATGTGGAACCAACCCAAATGCCCATCATTACATGAGTGGATTAAGAAAATGTGATATATGTGTACCATGGAATACTACTCAAGCCCCCAAAATATGAAACGACCTGAATGGAACTGGAGAAAATTTTAACTGAAGTACCACAAGAACGGAAAAACAAATAGCACTTGTAATTTACTATTAAATTGGAAGTGATTGATCAATGCCTATGTATATGGAGAAATAAAACTCAACAGAAACCAAGCAGATGGGAGCAGGAAGGAGGAACAGGTTAATTCACACCTAAAAGGTACAATGCACACTATCATAGTTATGGGCACACTTATATCTTTGACTGAAACTGCACAAAAGCAACTATGCAACCAAATCAATTGTATCCACATACTATTCTGGAATAAAGAAAAATAAATAATATTTGCTTAATTGGCCATCAGTTTAGAAGATAAGTCTGAATCTCTACCTCACAATGTAGCAAGAATAACTCCAACTAGATTAAAATTTCAAATACTGTAAACGAAAAAAGTAATTTGAAAAGCTATTCTCACCACACGATCCCACTGTTACAAACTTACTATTGAGATATAGTAACAAAAATTTTCTAAGCATTGACTGTAATAGAAGAAAAAATAAACTGGAAACAACCAATGCCAATCAATTAGAGTCTAGCTGAAAATGTACATCCAAGCAATAAAATGCTGTGTAGCTATTTAAAAAGAATGAGGCAGATCTGTGTTTACAGAGAAAGATCTTGTAGCATTTTATTTGCTGGAAAAAGAAGCTAAAAAACAGTATGTTTAATGTTTTTGTGTTTTTGTAAGTTTTAAAATGGGATTATACATAAATAATAATTACATCATTGTATTAATAATAAGAAAATCATAATAATACCCAGCACTTATTTAATTGTTACTATGTGCCAGGTACTATTTTATACACTTCACACGTATTAATTCCCAACAACTCTAAAACACGGGTTCTATGAATAGGCCCTCTGTGACTCAGAAAGTCAAAATCAATTGCCCGTAGTTTTAGTAAGTGGTGTAGCAGAGACTTAAAACCAGGCTTTCAGACTATAAATCCTACACGGTTAACCCTTACTATGCTATGGGCATGCATACTCTACACCATGCCCAGGATTGATTATTTTCTGGACACAAAAGATTATCATTTGTATTTACCTGGGGTAGAAGAATGAAAGGTGGGTCCTCAAATATGGAACACGTACAGTTATTTGATAACTAACTTTCTGTACTCATGTGATTTTTTAAAAAACCATATACAGGTTTCTACCTTTTAAAAATATTAAATAAGAACACTTAAACAAAAGGAGGGGGAGGAAAGGATTTTCAGCATCCTCAAGAGCGCTAAGGATAATGAGCCCAGCTGGCAGAAACGTCTCTCCAGGGCACAGAGCAATGAAACTTGAAGTTGTACAACCTGAGAGTGGCGGGATCTTTGGCTCTGCGCTCCCTTCCCTGAGCTGCTGTATGGGACTGACTTGGAGCAGAACCCGGGCGCCACTGTGTTGCATTTCCTATCAGCAGAGATCAGAGAAGGATGCTGTCCTCATTATCATGTCTCTCCTATCTATCCATCAAGTTCTTTCCTTTTCTGTATGCCTGACACCATGATACCCAGGAGCTCAGAGAGCTGCTGGACTCGGAACAAACAAGAGCGCTGAGGGACGCTCACTTACAGTCCCCTGGGAAGGGAGCCTGAGAGCCAGCACCAGTTGGCTAAGTCCCTGGCAGAGGCTTGGCTGCTTTGGCAGGGAAGAAGTCACCTTATGTCTCCAGCCGGCTAATGTGCCGGCTCCAAAGGAGGAGTTAACTGAACTCTTCACTAGAGGACTCAGGTGTCAAGCATGCTGGCAAGGTCCTGGCTGCCACCTGAAACCTCCAGAATGCTACCTCGTTCTTTTCTAGGTTCTGAGAGGGTAAGCGGGGAACCTGGCCATTATTGTTGAGCCCCAGAGAAATAAAATCAACCCTTACGCAAACCCTCTGTTAACGTGAACTGATAAAGTACCTTGCGCAAAAGGGAAACATAGAATAACTTAGCAGAGCTACAAATCTCTATTTCCCACTGTTCAGATGTGAATAGGAAAACTACACCTGAATAGTGTGTCTTAATTTCCCCAGGTGATATAAAAAATGGCTACAAATCGAGCCCTAATAGTGAGCCTTGACTCACTGCGTTGAGTGGTCAGAAAAGCTACAAGTGGAAAGTACACAATAATATTTATAAGGTGGTATGTGCTTGTGTGTGTGAGCACACATGTGCTTACGAAACAATCACCATTCTATCTACCAACAATGAGGCATCAGAGGGTGAAATTATATACAGTATTCACAAGGTTAGGGCATGGAAGAGAAAGTGCAAAGCCTGGTTACCTAGACTCAAGAAGTATTTCAGAAAAAACCTAGGAGCAGTATTTCCACATAGTGTCATTATTCTGGCTGCTTCATCGGTTCAATTTCTTTTAAGAAGCAAAGTTAATTAGATACCTGACAGAGTTCAGGCTTCATCCATTGCAAGAAATCATTGGCATTGGTCTAGAACAGTGTTTTCCCAAACTTTTTGGTACTCTTAAAAAATGTTGGGGACCTCAAAGAGCTTTTGTTGTATGGATTAAACCTATCTATATTGACATATTTTAAATAAAATACTGGTAAGTATTTTATTTTTATTTTTTTATTTTTTATTTTTTTTTGGGGGGGGGACAGAGCCTCAAGCTGTCACCCTGGGTAGAGTGCTGTGGCATCACAGCTCACAGCAACCTCTAATTCCTGGGCTCAAGAGAGTCTCCTGCCTCTCCCTCCCAAGTAGCTGGGACTACAGGTGCCCATCACAACGCCCAGCCACTTTTTGGTTGCAGCCACCATTGTTGTTTGGCAGGTCCAGGCTGGATTCGAACCTGCGAGCTCAGGTGTATGTGGCTGGCACCTTAGCCCATTGAGCCACAGGCACTGAGCGTTGTAGGGCCTTCTTCTAAATCTGTAACATCCACAGTACTGATCAACTCTTCCACTCTTCCCATTAACTTGGCATATTCTAAAATAACTGTTGGTTTTCCAAATTCAACAAGGTGTTTCTTCCTATAACCAGTGATCAAATGTGTTGGAGGACCAAAGAATGTACTCAGCATTATCGCTAACCTCTTGTCATAGAAAGAGAGGCACAACATTTTCATATCACATTGATAAGCACATAATTAATATTCCTAAAGTTTCTTTCTTCTCAGGTCATTTGGAAAAATCCTTCCTAGAAGCCATAACTGTTTCTGTTACATGCATTTTCATTTTTTGCAATGTTCAGCAAGTTCAGGGGCTTGTGTAAAAAGCAACAAAAAAAAGGTATTGGATGTCTTCCAACATCAAGCAGAACAGGAAAATCACTAAGTTGGTTAATGTCTGACATGGAATTGGAAACTACAATATTTTCCTTTTTTAAAAAGTGTACACTTTTTTTGGCACCTTATGTGTTGGTGTGTATATACAAGGTCTGAAAATTAAGTTCATGAACTTGCCACCATGCTCTTACATTGGCAGCACTGTGCAGAAACAAGGTGATATAAACATTGGTATATCAATATCTGCAATTTTGCTTGTGTTGATGTATGAAGGTATCTCACTGAGAGGCATTTGTTATTGTTTTGTGTGTTTTGGGGTGCTATCAAAGAGAATGTTGGAGTTTGAATTAGAGCAATGAACAAATATTCATAAGTTTCTTGTTAAACCTGGCCAAAGTGAAAGTGTAATCAGGGACATGTTGGTACAAGTCTATAGGAATAAATCTCATGAGGAAAACAGTGGTGTACAAATGGATTAAATGTTTTTCTGAAGGGAGAAAGATCATTACTGACAAATAGAGGTCAGGGCAGACATTAATGAGCAGAACTGATGAAACATTGCAAAAATTCCTCAAATTTTGTGTTAAAACTTTTGGCTGACTGTGAGAAGCATAGCAGACCACATAAACCTCAATAAAGAAATAGAAAAATCTTAACTGAAAAGGTTGGCCAACAATTCATGGCTCTTGCATCACAATAATGTACCAGCTCACACAAAGCTATCTATGAGGGAGTTTTTAACCAGTAAACAAATAACTGTTTTAGTGTATCCTACCTACTCCCCTAAGCTGGCTCCCAGCGATTTTTTCTTTATCCAAGGATAAAAGAAATATTGAAAGGAAGACATTTCGATGACATTCAGGACATCAAGTTTAAAAATGAGGACAGCTCATATGATTCTGATGGCTATTTCAGAAAAAGAGTTCCAAAATTGCTTTGAAGGGTGGATTAGGCACTGGCATCAGTACATAGCTTCCCAAGGGGAGCACTTCGTAGGTGACCAAACTGATATTCAGCAATGAGGAATATATATATGTATTATAAATTACATATTATATATATATGTGTGTATATATTACATATATATGTACAGAGAGCTACACATATATAGAGAGTATATATGTGTATATATTATATATACACTGAGAGAGAGGGAGAGGATGAGAAATGCAGGGTCATTAATTTCCCTGGTGGTAACCTCCAACTACTGGGGCGTAGGAAATTGTGAACAAATGGCCTTTGGTGAATAGATCTGAGATACAGCCTGCATGCAGCTCAGAGCAGCTAGCAGAATCGAGGCCCTGTTGCCTACTGCAGTGACTTCAGTAGGGCACTTTTTGTTGCCATTTGTAGTTTCTGTTTCTACAACAATCCACTGGCACACTTAGCGACCAGGTCATTTACATTCTCTCTGTTCCCTTGTTCAAGTTTCCTAAACTTGCATCCCTGATAAAATGCCTTTACCCAAATTTCATTTTAGATTCTCTTTAGGAAAATCCAAGTTAAGATAATGGGATAAAAGTCAATATAAAAGAATAAATTTAATTACTGTAATTAATCAGTGTGTTGAAGATGTTTATTTTGTAAGAAGCAGCAAAGCCAAAAGGCCAGCCAGAGTGCCCTGATCTGCAGCAATTTGAGTTTACAGGTAATAAACGACCATGTTCCTAAGGGCACGATAGATAGACAATTAGAATACTTCTTACATATCTGGCTCGGTGCTCTAGAATAGTATATATGAACCAAATATTCAATATCATTACATTGTCTCTTATAGCTATGACCATAAGTGTTAATATACATGGGTCTGGGAGCAAAGAGTGGAAATAAAATGGCCTCCTTCATTAAATCTCTTAGTAGCCCACTTCCAGAATTGGTTGAGTCTTATATCTATTATTTCAGGTTTTGCTGCATCAGAGGTCTCAGATTTCAAGGCCACAGACAGGCACCCCTAAGAAATGTAGGGGAGTTTGTATCCTAGGGACAAGCCCTCAGGCAGTGGGGAACTGTGGCCAGTATTTTTTTACCCTTCAGCAGAACAACTGTGGGAGGCATCCTTACAGCTGCAGCCTTAGGTGAGGACACTCTGCTGGGTTTTCCTTCTCCTCTGTCTTGTTCCTCCTGCTCCTTTACTTCTCTTTTCTTTTACTCTTTCTTTTTTTTTTTTTCTTGAGATAAAGTCCATTGCCCAGGCTAGAGTGCTGTTGTGTCCTGCCTCACAGAAACCTCAAACTTCTGGACTCAAGTGATTCTCCTGCCTCAGTCTCCCGAGTAGCTGGGACTACAAGCACCTACCACAGTGTTAGGGCTAGTTTTTCTATTTATTTGTAGTAGAGATGGGGTATCTTGTTCAGGCTAGTTTCCTGAGCTCAAGGGATCTGCCTCAGCCTCCTAGAGGGCTAGGATTACAAGCATGAGGTACCTCACTCGGCCTCCGTTTTTTTTTTATTACCTTTCCTCCAGCTTTGTTGATGTATGATTGACATATATCTGGGCCAGGTGCAGTGGCTCACACCTGTAATCCTAGCATTCTGGGAGGCCAAGGTGGGTGAATTGCCTCACAGGTTCAGACCAGCCTAAGCCAGAGCAAGACCTTATCTCTAAAAATAGCTGGGTGTTGTGGTTGGCACCTTGTGATCCCAGCTACTTGGGAGGCTGAGGCAGGAGGATCTCTTGAACCCAAGAGTTTGAGGCTGCTGTGAGCTACGATGCCACAGCACTCTACTCAGGGCAACAAAGTGAGACTCTGACTCAAAAAAAAATATATATATATATATATGTATATATATATATTCAAGGTTGACCTTGTGATGTTCTATGGGAGTACATTGTAAAATGATTACCATAATCAGGTTAATTAACACATCCATCCCTTCACACAGTTACCCCTGCGTGTTTAAGTACATGTGTGAAAACACTTAAAATTTATTTTCTTAGTAAATTCCAAGTATATGATACCCTATTATTAACTGTGGTCACTTTGTTCCTTTGGGATTAAATAATTTATCCTTTGGCTATTTCCCATAGAAAGTGTGAGAATCTCAAACTGTGATTCTAAGTAAAGAAATAGAATTTAAATACTTATTTAATGAGTTTTTTTTAAATTTATAAACACATAACAAAAAGAGAGTTTGTGGGGTGAAAAGATGCAGGACTTCTGAAGGGCAGATCGATACCAGACTGCCACCTGTGAGACGCGCCCCACGTCCAGGACTCACACGCATGCTCCCTGCACGATGCCACCTTGACGCAACAAGCAGAAAACACGGAGCAGCAGCCGTGTCCTTCCCTCGGCTGCCCACCTTTGTCCAAGCTACTCCTGTTTCTCTTTGTCCCTCTCTTTTCCCCAACCCAGACTCTGTTTAATTTTATATTTTCTCTTTGTCTACTCTCTCTGTTTTCCTATTGTGTTTTCTTAAATACAATATTCCTCTTGGCATTGAGTAGCTATCATTTGGCCTCTTCTCTTTCAGCATGTGCATTGGGTCATCTGAGGGAATTTTACAATTCAGATTTCCTTTCTCTAGAAGTTTCTTGGAACTATTAATGTCCCTCCCCTCTCCCCTCCCCCACCCCACCCGCTATTTCAGGTTAGTACAAAGATTTTCAGGCAAAATCTGATTTGAAGGGATTTTTTTCAAATATTGGATTTCAGATAGTTTTTTGGGTTCCCCCAAGCCTGGTTTTGATTTCTCAGTGTCTTGTTAGTGGAGACATAGACTGTTTTTGTTTTTTTTTTTTCCAAATTGGAATCTCACCAAAATAAGATGGATAGTTTTTGGAAACTCTTTACTTCAAAGTGTTGAAGGTCAATTTCAGAGCCAGAATTCTGTAACTTAAGAATCTGGAAGCAAAATCACTGACATATAAAGATACTACAGTGGTCATCTTTATATAATATCAAGAACATAGCTGTCCTGTAGAGTCACTGGCACGTTTTTGCTTCAGAGTCTTAACAAATCATTAAGACAGTGTCCACAGACAACTATCAGTTAAACTCCCGAGGATGAAAATACACGAATGCTTGCTGCAGCTTTTTCTTTTTTAAATTAACTTTTTATTATAAAATCTAAAGAGGCACATGTAAAAAAAAGTTTTAGAGTAAAAGAAGAATTTCAGAGAGAAATATGGAAGACGGGAAGGGGCTAAAGACAACTCCCTAGCTGACCACCTCCTTACACTGGCCACCTCCTTACGTTGACCTAATAGTCACAGACTGGACGTGCACCACGTGTATGCATCAGTACAGCAGGCCTAGTTCCTTATGCTGACCACTTCTAGATGTTGACCAGTTGGTTACAGTCCCTTGGGTGTTCAACTCATAGAGGTTCTACTGTATGTGTCAGAAGCTAAATGCCCTTTCCAGAAAGAAAATGTTAAAAAGAAATATCGCAACACTGGACATGGATATGTGATAAGAAAGCAGAGTCAAAGCCATGAGGACTTACTGTAGCAGATTACAGTACAACTCATGGCAGGGGGAAGTGAGAGTTAAGTTCAGGACATTTAGTAATCATAAGAAAGATTGGTAACATCTCAGTAATATAACACCCTGGTGCTAAGGGCATGGGGAAGGGATTCAGTTCTCCTTAACATGAGAGCTGGAAAGGTGAGAACATCAGTGATTGACAGTCTCTCCACCTGTGGTGCAAGTAGCCACAGGGTCACGTCCATGAGAAGCTGCAGGAGAAGGCTGTAGGGGTGAATGTACATGCTTTCACGGACCTACTGGCTTTGTCTTTTTCACTTCTCGTGCTTACAGGGCCTCTGCCCGAGGCCCTTCTAACAAGATTGCTAAAATTCATTCTCTTAGGGCAGCACCTGTGGCTCAAAGGAGTAGGGCGCTGGCCCCATATATTCTCCCTCGAAGACTCTCTCTTTCTCTCTCTCCTCCACCCCCTTCTGCTAAAGTGAATAGCCCTCAGGTTGTATTTGTTCCTGAGCAAGGTAGCATAGCGTCAGCGTCTAGATCATAGAGAAGCCTGGCTGGAGACCTGGTCAGTCCTGCGACCTGACAAGTGGCACCCCAGATCTGACTCGACAAGTGGCGACGAAGATGGAACAGTGACCACCCACTGAGAACTTATGTTCACTTTCACCATCCTTTCTTCCCCTTTCCTTTCAGTTATCCAGTTTCCCACAGTATCATTCATTTTGAAATAACATTTAAAATGAATTGATAGTTTATTTTATGGGTACTGAGAACTTACTTGTAGCAGGACAGCATGAAAAATGAAACCATTGCTGTAAAGTCTGTAGTGTTCTCCCCACAAATTGGAGCTTCCTTGCCCAGCATGGAGTCTCCCCACAAATTGGAGCTTCCTCGCCCAGCATGGAGTAGGCTTTCACTTTCTTAAATCAACTCAAAGCCTGCCTCCTTCAAGCCATTTTCCCAGTTGAACAGCCAAGACAGCACGTGAACGGCTCTTTACTGAGTCCAGCGCGCCAGCCCTGGGCAGCTTCCAGCTGCTCCCTGCCCTTCTCTGGAATCGATTTCTCCTCCCCATCTTTTTGGCTCTTGCCAAAACACCTGATATATGACATCTCTCCATCAGGAAAAGTTCAGTGAGGCAGTGATGGGGTGGTCAGCCATGCAAAATAGAATTTCTAGAGGGCAATTTGTTTGAACATGTGTCCCCACCCCAGCTAGTGTTCTGTACGCGCCACCTAACAGTCGGAGCATCTTCTTACTGAGGACCATTGCCTTTGGCCATCAGGTAGTAAGGATGAAGGAGAATTCAAAGACAAAGTAAATTGAACTGTGGGAAGGGTTACTATTCAAATCTGCTTTTAAATATAGACTGACTCTTACAAGCTTTGCAGTGGGTGCCCCAAATAATGAGTCATTTTTCTCAGAAAGCTTTGCCTCGTGCAAATACTGATACATTTTCCAAACACAGAGGATCATGGGAATATCTTGTGAGTTTTAAAAGGTTGAGTTTATCCCTGTAGTAACAAAACTGATTTGCTAAATGGGTTTTCAGTATCCTAGTAAAGATAGAAAATAAATTGGAGCCGATGTGGTAGGAAATGTGACATTTCCCAAAAATGGCTCTAGTTAATGAGGAGGCAGTGCGACCATTTCCTCTTAATCATGAAATGTTGACATGTTCGGATCTTCACTGGGACTATTTCTTCCTAATTATAAAATGGGCACTTTAGGGCTCAGTGGCTTGGGAATGGAGGGACATTTGTGGAATATGTGGCGATTTCTTGAACACTTTTGTCTGTCTCCTTACATTTTTTTTTTTTTTGAGGGAAAGCTGATTTCAGAATCCTGAGTTTACAGTTATATGGCAAAATAGGATTGTTCCAATTACCAGATTCATTTAATATCTTTTACATCAAGTGAGGAAAATGTTTATGTGGTAAAAATAAGCTTCAACGAACAAATATTCAAAACCCCACACACTTATTCCAATTGTTTGTTACCTGATCCTTGTTTAATGCTAAGCCCAGTCAGTATCCTCTTGTGTTTACAATTTAATTAAATGCTCTCTTCTGTTAACTGCAGAACTACTAAGCCGTTAGATAGCACCAATTGCTTTTTCATGCAGTCTGTGTTCTGGATTACATGACAGTCCAGTGAACTGTCAAGGCTGGGCATTCACAGGCGAACCTTCCACCCAGCGCCAGCTGGGGCTTTTCAACCTCAAGGATTTTCTTTACTCTCTGCTGGTGGAACTTATCAGTCTGTCGGCTTAAGTCAGATCATTTTGTTTAACTAGATAGGTTTATTTAAAATGAACTTTGGACTCGAATAATGCTTGTGTTGTCAGTGTGAGTGCTATTTCCTTTCAAAATGTAAAGAAAGTTGTTATTGCTGATTTTGTAGTTTGAAAGAGGCCAGACCCTCAGTACAACAGAACACCAAAAGCTTTGGCTTTCTCCGTAGAGCACTGCCAACTCTGGAATAAAATTTCTTTGCATAAATCTCTGGCTAATCTGTTTTGATGTGATTCACAGCCATGTTCTCATTCTCTTTCCTTCTCCAGTACATTTTCTCAGAAGGCAGAGCTCTGATTAAGGTCAGTAGGTCAAGGCCTGCCCTGGGGCTATTTTCCTTAAAGAATGTGCTGTTCTAGTAAGCTTATGCTGGGAAGATATGAACATGACGAAACATAAACAAAAATAAGGCAACGGGATTAACGGTAACCTAAAACATTCATTTCCTTTCAATAATTTTTGAGTGTTCTGTTTATTTTTATGAGATTTATTATTTTTATTCATTACTGGTTTATACCAGGGCTTACGCACTCTGTTAGGAGAATATATATACATATATATATATATATATATATTTTTTTTTAGAGATGGCGCTGTCTCACTATGTTGCCAAGGCTGGTACAGACCTCCTGGCCTCAAGCACTGCTCCTATCTTAGCCTCCTGAGAAACTGGGATCATAGGGGGCAAGCCACCATGCCAGGCAGGAAGATAAAAGTGTTTGGAAAGGGGCTGAGAAACAAAGCCAATTTCCCATTGCCTATAGACAGACAAAAAGGAAGAGACAACAGCTGTTTCTTAGTATTACTTTATCCCCCCTAAATTCAACATGATTCTAAAATGTTTGGGCTGGAAAGTGATATCATATAATAATTTTTGATTCCTTGGTGTTGATGAAAGCAGCAATAACACACAGTCTGCTCTGTGCTTCTCTTTATTCAGCTATTTAATAGTACACGGGATATTTAGCAAGAGATGTGTTTAAAACGAAATAGCCATATTGAAGATTTACTAGTGGTTTATAAATATAAATAATGATTTGTCCAGGTTTGTTAAAGGCTAAAACTCATAAGAAGATAACGAATCTCTTATGCTTCATTGACAAAGGTAACTTCAAAACTTTAGAAGTATGAAAAATTGCCTACTTTTTGCCTGAAAATATGTCATACTTACTTAATTTCAGGGCTTTGTTACAAAATTCTGCAGAATGTATTCCTTCAGTGTAAATGCTTCACATTGGTGGCTGGACACTGATTAATGTCAGTGGTTTGGGTGATATTACCAAGAAATTTTAAGAGAAAGTATCTTGCGAATGAAAGGGTTGTGCTTCGTGAACGTACTAATTCTCAGGTGAATATTCTTGCAAGGAATCTCTTGATAGAGATAATTCCTGATGTGAGAGATACTGATTTTTTTGTCTTCTTCAACAAGTGATTTTGGTGCTGCTCCTGCCTAAACACGTAAGAGTAACAAAAAAAGAAACATAACGTAGTCATATACAAACAACGAATAACTTGACAGTTAATCTATTTTATCCAATGTGTCTTAAGCTTATAAAAATAGATCTATAATGTGTACTAGTCATGGTGTCTCTGAAGAGTTTGCTCCATATACTCGCGAGGAAGATTCTCACGTGTCTTGTGCGACTATGAATGTCCCTCACCTTCTGGAAGGTACAGTCCTGGCAGGGATTGTGTATAATGCTGCTCCAGAGTTCAGTGCATGCAGCATGAGTTTTGCTTTGATTATTGTCAAGAAGCTAAAGAATGCCAGCATGTCTTAGAGACATCATTGCAAAAATATACTGCAAACTTTAGAGCCCCAGAGAACAGCAAATTAGGTTTACATTCTGGGTGTAGGAAGAAGAATCAACTTGAAATACAAATGGATCAGTTTAATGAAGGCAAGAGTGATCCAGGCAGCACTGTCAATATCAGGGCCCATTCTTTCCAAGGACCCAAGTGAAATAATTGACCCAAGTCATTGCTCTTAGCCATTGAATAGAAAGGCCTATTTTAACAGTCACAAAACAAAGGGGGTGGAGGGTGTCAGGAATGAAAACAAACCATTCCGGACACTCCCCCGTGGGTATGTGTCTTTCATAAAGGCCAAGTAAAGTCATTAATGAATGAATAAAATTGCCAGTGAATAGGCAATAGACACACTTAAAGGCAAGCTGACATCATTTGTAAATAAACAAAGGTGTTTCTGGACACAATTCAATTGTGGCTGTATTTTCTTAATACAGTTCTGGCGCACATATTTTAAATGGGCACTGAACCTTTAGGACTATGATATGAAATTTCCTAAATATTTGAATGTGTTTACTCGAAGAAAATAATTTTGTCCTCACTACATATTTGGCCCTCTCTGCCTAACCACCAGTTGGTGGCCGGATCCAAGATCAGGGTGTATATCACCATAACTCAGGCAAAAAAAGTATGGCAGGCAGATCATTGCTCTTGTCGCATCTACTCTGTGCAAATTAGACTTTCTTGATTTCATTAAATCACACTTTTCACACGTTTATTGCCAATGGCCACACTGAATTCAGCTAGAGAAACACGGATTGTTATAGTGTACAAAGGATTCTGTCACTAATTTGCTACCTGTGTTGGGACTTCTCATGATCTCTGCCAACCTTTTAGCCAAAGGATTCATTCAGAAACTACTGTCGCCTCTTGTAAAGCTTGATAGATTTTTTCATATAAGCCTGCCTTCTTAGCAAAATGCCCGAGGAAATCTTTGTTGGAATCCCTTATTAATTTATAATCCACTAAACTGATTTTTAAACAATCTTTCTTACATCAAGAAACTATCTTGGTCGATATTTTTGATGTGATCAGATGTAACTTAAAAATATTTTTTGTTTTACCTGGTTCAGTTTGTCAACATATACAGAGCCAAATTGGAGATTAATCTTCAGCAGTTTTAAGTCGAATTACACATAATTAGTCATTATTTAATCATGTAACTGAAAGACTAGCTAGAGAGATTCAAGATTTCAAGGGCTAAGCACAGTTGGCTGGTGTTTTTGTAACACCATTTAATTAATTCAAATGCTTGAAAACAATATTAGAATCAATACATAAAAACTGCAATGTAGACAATAAAATTATTGTTTTTCTTAAGATCATCAAAAAGTAAAAGTTAAAAAATTAAAATTTTCTGTATTGGTTTTTAAATTCTATAGCATAAATGCAAGTTTTTCTGGTTTTTGCATTTTTCTTGTGATTCCCATCTTTTAAATCTATAACAGAATATCATTCTTCCAAATTAAAATGAAATCTAAGGCATTTAAAGAGATCTGTAACACTTAAAACTTGGCTGGGCCGGCATCCTCAAACTTTTTAAACAGGGGGCCAATTCACTGTCCCTCAGACCGTTGGAGGGCTGGACTATAGTTTAAAAAAAATTATGAACAAAGTCCTATGCACACTGCATATAGCTTATTTTGAAGTCAAAACCAAAATGGGAACAAATACAATTCACACCACCGCATGTGGCCCGCAGGCCGTAGTTTGAGGACCCCTGCTTAAAAGCATTAGCACCATGCTGATTTAACTAAAGTAGCTAAAGCAGCAGTGTTGGCAAAATTTCTTACCTTTTTTGTTTAATGTCAGGCCATGACAAAAATACATTGGCTGACATTTATAAAATTTCTTTTTATTAGAAAATTTCCTTTATTATAATTTTTGCTCTTGAATATCAACTTCAAAGGTGTGTTTATTTAGTGGTTTTCATTTATATTGTAAAGCAAATGATTAATTTTTAATGAATTCCTTGTGTTCAAACACAAGTTCTAACATTCACTGCCCGGCAAAACACTAAAACTCTTATTCTCAAAGTGCCGCAGTTTATTCATCCGTAAAGTGGGTGTACTAATTATTCCTACCTGTTCCAGTTGTTAGGAGGATTCAGTGAGTTAATATTTTTTAAGGGGCACAGAGTAAGTTCCTGTGTGTTTGAGAGGCGCACACTGGTGTCTGACATCATGCCCTTCTTCTCTGCCATTCTTTCATTCCTGCCCTTTCCTCTTTCTTTACTCTCTCTTTACCTTTCTTCCCTCTTTTCTTTTAACACATCAGAATGCCATACAGAATTTGTCCTGAGATCATTGTTTATCAGTCCATTGGCTAACAGAGATATTTAGTAGTTTTAACTTTCCATGTACGTTTGGTCTCGTCTTTCGATTTTTGTGATTTTTTTTTTTTTGGTGTCATAAGGAAACGTTGTTATCCATGGAAAATAAATATATAAAAATCTGGACTGAAAAGCATGAGGCGCATTTCATAATCTAATCATCATTTAGACGCGATTAGGAGAAAGGGAACAGCTTGACATTTGCTGACATTACAGAAGCCCAGGAGTCAGCCTGTTTCTCGGTGCCAGTTTGAAAGTAATGGTGCCTGGAGCTTCGTAACAAAGCTAATGGGTCAGAGTGATTAAGGAACCTCCCTTCAGGGACCTACCTGCCAGTGATGATCAAAGACCTGACGCCTCACTGAAAGCCCGTTAGTGCACTTCATGTCAATGTTGAAATGCGTGGCTTGGGATCACACTAACGTCAGCCTGCATTAGATCTCCAGGTTCCAGTGTCCGGGAGCAAGAGAAAATAAAGGACAGTGTATTCATCTGGAAGTCAGCTGTATAGGTAAAGAACAATCTGCATTTTAAAGACGATTTTAAAAAGCATGTATTAGGTAAATTAATAAAGGAAACACTTAAGGGGGGGCCAAGGGAATTTCAAGAAATTCCCTAGATCATGAAAATTATATTATCATTCACAAGACCCATTCCAGGAAAGATGACAAAAATTATGGCTTTGGGAACACCTAGGATTCTTATTTTGACTTAGATTGTCTCTTCAATATTTTTATTTCCCAGGGCATGCCTATTTATAGATAAAAAACAGAATATCCTACCATTTAGATAGAACAAAAACGTAGATACATGTGATTGCAAATAATAATTTATTGAATATCGTGTCTAAGGAAAAATGTTTGCTTTCTTTATGGAACATCCTCGGCTGAATCATCTTCAATATAAAGGCGAATCTCAGGTTAGGGGTCCTTCGGCATCTGCCCTGGAGCTGCAGGAATAGGTCTGGCAAATACAGACAGAGACGCCCTGTGCTTGGGGTGGCACTGCTGACCCCCCGCCCGGGCACTCTTTCTCCTTGATGGAGTGTTCCAGGTGGTGACCAGGATAGCAAATAAGATGAAATCTGGTTTCCATCCCACTGCAAATTCACCTTGCCGCAAGGTGCAGGTAATATCACAGATCGTTGGCTCTTACAGCCAGGAAGGAACAACTGGACTCTGGCCATGAATCATCCGACCAGGAGACTATGACGTATTTGTGAGGAGGAGGAGGGGAGGGCAAAGCATGTTGTAGATGTGAGGCCCAACGTTCTTACCCGACCATCTGGAGAGCCTCTGTTTCCTACTCATTATATGTCCCGGGTAAGTTATTAGAAGCCATTTCTTTATAGTTCAAGGCACATAAGTTAATTATGCTCACCAGTCCCAATTATTAATAGCTACTCTGACAATAAATTGTGTCATTAATACAGAGGGGTAAGTGTCATGATGAAGACTGGGATGTTCCTACTGGTGTCTGCCAAATTCTGTCTTGAGAGTGAGCTGTTCTCACAGTTTGCTTTATGCTCTGGGTGGGGGGACACAGGAAAGGGCCTTTGTCATGCTCAAATCCCTAGGGCCAGGCAGCTGTCCACCCCAGTCCAACCCAGCAGGTTTTAGCAGCTTGCAAGTTCCCGGAACCAGGAAGCGAAACACGACCACACGGTACCTGTTCCCTGTACCCGACACAGGTAACTGTGCATTCTGCACATCAGTCCCTAAGATAGGCGTATCGCAGAGATATTGTGGGTTTGGGTCCAGGTTCCAGACCACTACATAAAGCAAGTATCACAATAAAATGAGTAGCACAATGTTTTTTGGTTTCCCAGTGCATGCAGTAGTGATGTTTACACTTCACTGTAGTCTGTTAAGTATGTAATAACATTTATCTAAAAAGTACAATATGCATACCTTAATTTAAAAACACTTCATTACTAAAAATGCTAATGATTATCTGAGCATTCAGAGAGTGGTAATATTTTTGCCAGTGGTGGGTCTTGCTTTGATGCTGATAGCTGCTGACTGATTAGGGTGGTGTTTGTTAAGGATGAGGGTGGCTGTGATACTTTCTTAAAATAAGACAATAAAGTTTGTCACATCGATTGACATTTCCCTTCATGAAAGATTGCTCTTTAGCGTGTGATACTGTTTGATAGCATTTTATCCACAGGACAACTTTCCCTGGAGGCAGACCTCTCAATCCCCACCTCTGCTTTGTCAACTAAGTTTATGGAATATTCAAACGCTTTGTTGTAGGTTCAACAATGCTGACAGCCTCTTCATTAGGAGTAGATTCCATCTCTTGAAACCGCTTTTGCTCATTCATCAGAGGCAGCTCCTCCTCCATTCAAATTTTATCATGCAGCAATTCAAGTCACATTTTCAGCCTCTAGTTCTAATTCTAGTTCTTTAACTATCTCTACCACATCTTCAGTGAATTCTTCCATGAAGTTTTGAAGTCCTCAGAGTCATCTGTGAGGGCTGAAATCAACTTCTCCCACATTCCTTCTAACGTGGATATTCCGACCTTCTCTCATGAATTAATGTTCTTAAATGGCCTAGAATCGTGACTCCTTTCCAGAAGATTTTCAATGTACTTTGCCCAAAACCATCTGAAGATTCACTCTCCATGGTAGGATAGCCTTATAAAATTTATTTCTTAAATTTATAAGACTTGAAAGTCAAAATTTACACCTTGATCCATGGGTTGCAGAAAGGATACAGAATAGATGCGTTATGGTCAGGCGTGGAAACAAAATCCATCTTCCTGGACAGCTTCATTAGCACTCTTGGGTGACCAGGTGCATTGCCAATGACCAACAATATTTTGAAAGTTTTTTTCTGAGCTGTGGGTCTCAGCCGTGGGCTTAAAATATTCAATAAACCTTGATGTACATAGATGTGGTGTCCCTTGGCTTTGTGGCTTTATTTCTAGTGCACAAGCCGAGCAGACTTAGCATAATTCTTTCTTTTTGTTTTTTTATAGAGACAGAGTCTCACTTTATCGTCCTTGGTAGAGTGCTGTGGCGTCACAGCTCACAGCAACCTCCAACTCCTGGGCTTAGGCGATTCTCTTTCCTCAACCTCCCAAGTAGCTGGGACTACAGGCGCCCGCCACAATGCCCGGCAAGCATAATTCTTAAGCGTCCCAGGATTTCTGGAGTGGCAAATAAGCATTAGGTTTAACATAATTATGAGCTGGAAGTGGTTTCTTCAGTTCTCCTAACTACAGGGTCATTACTTACTTTGAAGCTTTGAAGTGAGGCTTTGGCTTTCCTTTTCTAGCCATGACAGTCTTCGAGGCATCTTCTTCAATAGAAGGCTCTTTTATTGGCACTGAAAATCTGTTTCATGTAACCGCTTTTCTCAGTGATCTCAGCTAGATCTTCTGGATTACCTGCTGCAGCTTCTCCACCAGCCACTGCTGCTTCACCTTGTGCCTCCACGTTATGGACATAACTTCTTTGCTTCCTCCTCACGAGCCACCCTCCACCAGCTTCTAACTTCTCTTCTACAGCATCCTCAGCTCTTTCAGCCTTCCTAGCATGGAAGCAAGTGAGGGCCTTGCTCTGAATCAGGCTTTGGCTTAAGAGAAAGTCGTGGCTGGTTTGATTTAACCACCAAAATTCCATCACACCAGCAATAAGACTGTTTTGCTTTATTTTCATTCGTGTGTCCACAGGAGTGGCAGTTTTAATTTTTTTCAGCAACTTTTGCTTTGCATTTATAAGTTAGCTAACTGGCACAAGAAGCTTCTTTCCATGCTATGCCGGCCTTCCTTACAAAGCTAATCATCTGTAGCTTTTGATTTCAAGTGAGAGATGTACAACTTCATTTCACTCGAACATCCAGGGGCCGTCATAGAGTTATTAACTGGCCACATTTCAATATTGCCGTGTCTCAGTGAACTGAGTGGACTGAGGAGAGGGAGGAAGACGGGGGAATGACTGTTTTTGGAGCAGTCAGAACACACGTGGCATTTCTCATTAAGTTTTCTGTGTTATAAGGACGTGGTTTCTAACACCCTAAAGTAATCACTTTAGTGACATTGAAGATCACTGGTAACAGATCACCAGTTCAGGCACGGTAATAAGTTTAGAATATTGTGAGAATTAACAAAATGTGACACAGAGACAAAAAATGCACTCAGGCCAGTTGAAAAAAAATGATGCCCATAAACTTCCTGGGTGCCTGTTACAAATCTTCAATTTGTAAAAATTACAACATTTGCAACGTGCAATGAAGTGACACACAATGAACTGTCCTTAATCCCATGGCCTTTTATTCTTTTGAAAAGAGGCCTCTTTTCCTATTCCCTGTTCCTTTGACATTTTGTCCTTCAAATTGAAGTCGGTTCTGTGTCATCTGTGTCATTTACCCCTCCAGATTGTCACCCTACTTCTCCTTGGCAGGAATGCATCCCAGCACCCATTTAGTCCTGACTCTACCCCTGATCTTTCCAGCTTTCTAATATTCTCACTCAATTCCACTTGGGATAGAAAAAGAAGAAGGACAATGAAAATACTAATCCATTTTAATGGAAAACAAATAAAACAGATTTGTTGTTAAAGGAAAGGAAATGCTTCCTTGTGGAAAACACGACAAACGTAAAATTCAGCAAGTGAAAAATGATGGCTTTGAAGCAATCTTCCACATCACTCTAGGGAAGGAACCACAGCAAAAAGTGATCTTTGATTCATGGTCAGTCCTTCCTGAAGGACAAACAAGAAGATAACTGTGGGGTCCAGTTGCACGGACACTGAAAGGTTTTCTGCTATAAGTTGTAAGGCACTGCTTTCCTTGGCTTGTCAATGTTTCCTGTTTGACTTAAGGGGGCACATTCAAATTACATGACAGGACCCCAAGGAACTACAGCTGTCTCTCAGCCGCTGCCTGGGAGAGGCGAGCAGAGGTCAGTAGTGGGGGTCAGACATCTCACGTGGCTTTCACCAAAGAAATTCTGCTCTCGTCATTTTATAATTTGGGGATTCTCCAGATTTTTATTTAGAGAAGAATTCTGCTCATTAAAGAAAAAAAGTTAGTGTGCCTCTAGTTTAATGCATTATTTATAGAGATATTTTGCTAAAATGCAAATCTGTCTCTATGTCAGATGCATACACACACACACATGTTAAACCACCCAAGCAGAAGGTGAACTCTTAGGGATGCAAGCAAGTTACCTCTGATGGAGGTAGGGATGAAGGATCGGTAATTTGAGAAGTTAGGGCCTGGGAGAGGCAAAGCCAGGCTGGGTAGGGGTGGTGGGGTGGAGGCTCTGGGTGGTACTTACCAGGTGAAAGGAGCCCAAGCAAACCTACCCTTTCCCCAGACTCCTCCAATTCTGATTGCTTTTTTGGGCAACTCTGATTTTGAGAAGTGCCTGATGAGTAGCTTTACAAATTAAGATGTATGGGACAGTATTCTAAAATGTGCTTCAGGGAGCAGGCCCCTGGCTAGCTAGTGCTCTCAGGGAATAGAGAACAGGCTGAATTATTTTGCCTCGGGGACGGTGCATCTGATTCACCAGGCAGAACTAAACTGCCTGGACAGGGGCTCCGCTTTAATCCCGGCTTTAGCTGAAAAGCAATCTTACTTTGCTTCAGGAATGCACTAGTTGTATAAATTGTGATTTCAGAAAGACACCCTCGATGTCGCCTTATTTGCTCTCTTTATGCTATCATTTAGACACCAAAGCATTTCCATATATTATTATGCCAGACAGCAGAAGAAATAGCTCTCATTCATATTTCATTTGATCCTCCTGTGACTCCACGTTCTCTTGTCATTATACATTGACAGATCTTGAAGAAATTGTAAAATTTGCCATGGAACATCTATCATTTCTGCATATCGCTTACTCTTTTTCTTTCATAGAAATTGAATTTGATTTTTCTCCGTTAAATATTTTTTTCTCTTAGATAGATGTAGGCATTTATTAATTTCTCTCTGTCATTATCTATTTCCCAAACATTTGTTATTACCTCATAGACATCAAATTCTGTGCCAGGGGATGGAGATCCAAGGAGAATTTTTATTTCTTTGTCAATATATGAGTGTCGGAGAGAGAAAAATTGGTGATGAGGCAGACAGAAGAAAAATTGAAATTCTTCATACATACAGCAAAACGTGGAGATGTGTGAATGGAACCAGATTACCAGGATTCAAAGTTTTAAAATGTACTTAATTATCCTTAACAGGAAAAAAGGTCAATTTAGGGTGGTCTCTACATTTCAAATTATATTGTCGTAGAAAGAACTTTAATATGCATTCTTAAAAGGAAGTGAAATACATCTTAGAGGTCTTTTTCTTAATTTTATTAATATTTTGTTATTTTTATTATGGAAAGTATATGTATGTGTAGAGTGAATAGCGTAACCAATCTAGTACCCGACTCTAGCAACACATAGGTATTCTTCTTTCATCTATGGTCCTATTCCCAGCACTTACATCCCCCCCCAACTTATTATTTTGAAGTAAATTCCAGAGTCATATACTTTCTTTAGTAAATAGTTAAGCATGCATCTCTAAGAGAAAAGGATTTTGTAGGATTACCGAAATGCCTTATCATACCTAAATCCTTTAACGATGAAAGCAATTTCTAAATAGCGTACCATTCTATCCATAAATACCTCTGTATATGTTGCCAAAAGAGGAATGTTTAAAACATAACAATACTATTATTACACTTAAAAAAAACAAACAGTATTTTTATATTTATTTATTTATTTATTTATTTTTTGAGACAGAGCCTCAAGCTGTCACCCTGGATACAGTGCTGTGGCATCACAGCTCACAGCAACCTCCAATTCCTGG
>CAUYON010067109.1:0-24580 GCA_963573935.1 Arctocebus calabarensis | reverse complement strand
TTTTTTTTGTTTTGTTTTGTTTTGTGGAGACAGAGTCTCACTCTATCACCCTTGGTAGAGTGCTGTGGAGTCACAGCTCACAGCAACCTCCAGCTCTTGGGCTTAAGCAATTCTCTTGCCTCAGCCTCCCAAGTAGCTGGGTCTACAGGCGCCCGCCACAGAGCCCAGCTAATTTTTGATGCAGTTCGGCCGGGCCCAGGTTTGAACCTGCAGCCCTCAGTATATGGGGCTGGCACCCTACTCGCTGAGCCACAGGTGATTTTTTTTATTAATAAGTTTGAATTCTCTGTGGATTCTGATTACCAAACCTTAGTCAGAAGCATAACCTGCAAATATCCTCTCCCATTCTGAGGGCTGTCTGCTTGCTTTACTTACTGTGTTCTTGGCAGTGCAGAAGCTTTTTAGTTTGATCAGATCCCAGTAATGTATTTTTCACATTGCTTTAATTGACTGGGGAGGGTCTCCCTCATAAAGTATTCTCCCAGGCCAATTTCTTCAAGTGTTTCTCCTGCACTGTCTCCAAGAATCTTTATGGTTTCATGTCTTAAGTTTATATCTTTCATACAGTGAGAGTCAATTTTTGTTAATGGTAAAAGGTGATGGTCCAGTTTCAGTCTTCTATAAGTTGCCAGCCAGTTCTCTCAGCATCATTTGTTAAATAGGGAATCTTTTCCCCAATTTATATTTTTGATAGGCTTATCAAAGATCAAATGATGATAAGTGTCTGGGTTCATCTTTTAGTTCTTAATTCTGTTCTATACATCTACCTCTCTATTTTTGTGCCAACATCATGCAGTTTTGATCACTATAGATTTATAGTATAGTTTGAAGTCTGGTAGCATAATCCCTCCTGATTTGTTTTTATTTCTGAGTAATGTCTTGGCTTTTGAGGTTTTTTCTGGTTCCATAAGAAACAAAGTACTATTTTTTCCAGATCTTTAAAGTATGACGGTGGTGCATTGGTAGGGATTGCATTAAATCGGTAAATCGCTTTGGGTAACATAGACATCTTAACAATGTTGATTATTCCCAGCCATAAGCATGGTATGTTTTTCCATTTGTTAACATCTTCAGCTATTTCTTTTCTCAGCATTTCATAATTCTCATTATAAAAATCTTTCATGTTCTCTGTTAGGTAAATTCCCAAGTATTTTATCTTCTTTGGCACAACTGTAAAGGGACTAGAGTTCTTGACTGTTTTTTCGGCTTGATTATTATTAGTATATATAAAAGATACTGATTTTTGAGTATTGATTTTGTATCCTGAGATGCT
Organism: Arctocebus calabarensis; assembly: GCA_963573935.1. NCBI lineage: Eukaryota > Metazoa > Chordata > Mammalia > Primates > Lorisidae > Arctocebus > Arctocebus calabarensis. The sequence goes on along the minus strand of CAUYON010067109.1, from coordinate 23,307 downwards.
ACTGTATTCCTTGATCACTTCTAAGAGTTTTGTGGTTGAGTCCCTGGGGTTTTCCAGGTATAAAATCATATCATCTGCAAAGAGTGAAAGTTTGATTTCCTCTGACCCCATTTGTATACCCTTGATCTCCTTCTCTTGCCTGATTGTGATGGTTAAGACTTCCATTACAAGGTTAAAAAGCAGTGTAGACAATGGGCAACATTGCCTGGCTCCTGATCTGAATGGAAATGTTTTCAGTTTTACTCCACTCAATATGGTATTGACTGTGTGTTTGCTGTAGATGGCCTCTATCAATTTAAGAAAAGTCCCTTCTATGCCTATTTTATTAAGTGTTCTGATCAAGAAAGGATGCTGGATATTGTCAAAAGCTTTTTCTGCATCTATTGGGAGAATCATATGGCCTTTGTTTTTTAGTTTGTTTATGCAATGTTTTATATTTATAGACTTATGTATATTGAACCAACCTTGAGACCCTGGGATAAAACCCACTTAGTCATGGTATATAATTCGTTTGATATGTTGCTGGATTCTGCTTGCTAAGATATTATTGAATATTTTTGCATCTATGTTCATTAAAGATATTGGTCTATAATTTTCTTTTCTTGTTGAGTCTTTTCCTGGTTTGAGGATCAGGGTGATATTTATTTCATAGAATGTATTGGGAAGTATTCCTTCTTTTTCTATGTTTTGGAAAAGGTTAAGTACTGTAGGTTTTAGATCCTCTTTAAAGGTTTGGTAGAATTCTGAAGTGAAGCCATCTTGTCCCAAACTCTTATTTTTTGGGAGATTTCATATATTTGATTCTTTTTCAGTGTTTGATATAGGTCTGTTCAGCATTTCCAATTCTTTCTGATTAAGTCTAGGAAGTTGGCATGCTTCCAGATATTGGTCAATTTCTTTCAGATTTTCATATTTCTGAGAGTAAAGTTTTTTGTAATATTCATTAAGGAGTCCTTGAATTTCTAAGGTATCTGTTGTTATTTTGCCTTTGTTATTTCTGATTGATGATATTAGGGACTTTAATTTTCTATTTTTGGTAAGGTTGGCCAAGGGTTTATCAATTTCATTGAACTTTTCAAAAAACCACATTTTTGATTCATTGATCTTTTGAATAATTTTTTTTCAATTTCATTTAATTCTGCTCTAATTAAAACAATTATTTATTTTCTTCTGCTGGGTTAGGAGTTGGAATGTTCTTCCTTTTCCAGTTGCTTAAGATGTCTCATTAAGTTATTGACTTCCTCTCTTTCCGTTCTCTTGAAGAAGGCTTTCAACACTATAAATTTCCCCCTTAGGACTGCCTTTGCAGTATCCACAGGTTCTGATAATTCATGTCTTAATTATTGTTTTGTTCCAAAAATTTGGTAATTTCCTTCTTAATCTCATCTATGACCCAGCTATCATTCAGCGTAAGGTTTTTTAGTTTCCATGTCTTTGTATGAGTATGCAGATTCCTATAATTGGTGAGTTCAACTTTTATTGCATGATGGTCTGAGAAAATGCAAGGAATAATTTCTATACTTTTAAATTTGCTGAGGTTGGACTTGTGACCTAAGAGGTGGTCAGTTTGGAGGATGTTCCATGAGCTGATGAGAAGAAAGTGTGTTCAGTTTTGTTAGGATGAAATGTTCTATAGATGTCTGTTAAATTCAATTGTTGTATGGTGAAGTTTAACTCCAAAATTTCTTTGCTTTGTTTCTTATTGGAGGGTCAATCCAGCACTGCCAAGGGGATGTTAAAATCTCCAACTATTATGGTGCTGGAAGATATGAAATTGCTCATGTCTGTTAGGGTCTCCCTTATAAATTGAGGAACATTCTGGTTGGGCACATAAATGTTAATAATTGAAATCTAATCATGTTAAGTGAATTATCTCAGGGAATGGTCCTCTTTTTTGGGGGGGGGACAGAGCCTCAAGCGGTCACCCTGGATAGAGTGCTGTGACATCACAGCTCACAGCAACCCCCAATTCCTGGGCTCAAGTGAGTCTCCTGCCTCCGCCCCCCAAGTGGAATACAGGCGCCCACCACAACGCCCAGCCATTTTTTGTTTGCAGCTGTCATTGTTTGGCGGGCCGAGGCTGGATTTGAACCTGCCAGCTCAGGTGTATGTGGCTGGCGCCTTAGCCCTTTGAGCCACAGGTGCCGAACCAAGGGAATGGTCCATTTTTGCTCTTCATTTCTCTTCCTCTATGAGCATTTAGGATTGTTCAAAAGCTTTGTCTTCAATGTCAGAAATCCTTTCTTCTACCTGCTCCATTCTGTTACCGAGGGATTCTACTGTATTTATCAGGGCTGCAAGTTCTTGCCTCAATGTGTCAAAGTCCTTGGTGATTTTGTTATTGAATTCATGGAATTCTAGAGACAACTTTTGAATTGCTCAGTTGGCTTCAGTTGGCTATCATCCCCCACTCCCCTTTGCTTTTGTTGAATTTCTAATTCCAACTTAATCTCCATTCTCTTAATCTTATTTGAAATCCAAATTATGAATTCTATTTCTAATATCTTAGCTATTTGTTTATGAATGGGATAAACATTCATAAACAAATGAATTTCTGTTGTGTCTCCTTTGTCATTCCTTGGGGAAGTTGATCTACTCTGATTATTCATGTTGCCAGAGTTTTTCTGCTGATTCTGCCCCATGATTATTTTTCACTGTTTGCCTAGAGAAGCTGGTAAGGTGAAATTGAATTAAGGGCTCCTGGAGTTGTAATTAACCAGCCCTTTACCAAGAAACTGGGACTGGTGATTGTAGCTTTTTCTTATAGCTTTACAAAGGCCCCATTCAGTACCACAGCCTGAACCTCTGTGGCCCTGTTTGGTGTGATGGGGCTAGATGGCTCTGACCTGTATTCAGCTTGTCTTTGTCTAATCCTAGTGAATCAGTTACTTTGAGCTAAAATCTCAGCTGTGGAGATATATATGCAAGTTATGTCACCTGTGCTCCCCCACAGGTGACAACTGGAAGAGGTGAATCCCACACTCCCACAACAACACAACCAGGGTACATCCTCGGTGAGTCCTCAGGTTATTAGCCCAGGTCAAGAGTTTCAAACCAATTCTCCTGGTCCACATAAAGATACACCGGGTGGGACAGTTCAAAAGGTCTTCAGCATCTAGGTAGTCGAGGTCCACTGGAAGCTCAAGTGTAACTAACTCCAGTGCTTTGTGGAGTCAGAAAGGCATGTCCAGCAAAATAGTGCATGGGGGCTGGTTCCTCTTTCCCCACCTTGCACCTCCATCACACCCAGGCACTGGTAACCCCATGTGGTTGTGGCTCAGTTCCCTCCAAAAAGCAAATATGCCAGGGATTTGGGCCTGCCTGAGTCAGAGGGAAGTCAAATCCTCGTTGGCCAAACAACCACACTCTGTCACCAGTCAGTTGTGGGTGACTGACTACCTCTGGTGCTCAATGAAAACTGGGGAGTGTTCCACCTGAGCTTGTTCCAAATCAGAGGTTAACCAAGCAACAAGTGTTTTTTGCCCTCAGAGACCGTGCTTCTTCCCTAGCCACTCTACTCCTCTGGTATCTCTGCAGTGCCAGGTCTAGCTCCCTCCAGCAGTCCACAGAATTGGGGAGGTATCTCTCCAAACATTGACCCCAGCGGGATTGCTCTATTAATGCTGCTGCTAGGTGGGAGGTGTCTCCACTCAGGTTCCCACACTTCAGAAGTTCCTGAGCCTCCACTTGTTGTGCAGAGACCCAAGTCTCCGCCCTCTGCAGAGTTGCACTTTCTCAGAGTCAAGCCAGACCCCTTCCCCCCCACCCCCCATGTCTTTTTGCACTGTTACCAGATTCACAGTTACAGCATAGCTAACTACCTCAGACTGAGCAATGCCCAGTCTTAACAAAGAACCATGACCTTCTGATCTCTGTAGTGGTTGTGCTTCTAGACCACCAGGCCAAGGGGAAGGGTGGAATGGGAGTTCGAAGTGACAGGGAAAATATTTGTTCAACCTTCATGCCAGACAAGAGAATACCCAAGCTCACAGCAAGGACTTTGGAGAAGGAGTCTCAACTTCTAGCAACTCACTCCCATGGGGTGAAAAAAGAGGACCTCAGTTCACTGCTCACTAGAAGAGATCCCACAGCAAGCAAGCAAGCAACTCTTTTGGGGGAGGGGATGGACATGCATCCTCTTTGGGGTGGGTTCTGTACCTGAAGTTTGTTTCCTTGGAGTTGCAGCATGCCTCAGCAGAGAAGACGTGTAATTATCAATCTCTTCTCTCAGCTCGGCTCCCACCCTTCAGCTTTGTTGGGTTCTTTCTGGCTGTTAGCTCTTCCTCTGGATGAGAGCTTCTGTTGAATGCTGGCTTCAGTTGGCTGTCATCCCCCACTCCCCTTTGCTTTTGTTGATTGTAAAAATTGGAGTTAGGGAAAATAGCCAACCCCAGGATTTAGCAGAACACAAGTCACATTGAAACAAAATGAACAAACAAACAAATGAACAGACAGACACATAAACAGACACACAAACAATTAAAAACAAAAACATAAAAAACAAAACAAAACAAAAAACTCAAATAGCCTGATGTAAGCACTCTCAGCAACCATAAGAGGAAGGGGATGGCCCGGCTCTTATAGCCCAGCAACCAGGACACCAGCCACACACAGCAGAGCTGGAGGGCGCGAACCTGGCCCAAGGCCCACCAAACAACAATGACACCCTCCACTGACAATCAGCTGGGAACCATGGCGGGTGTCTGCAGCCCCAGCCACCCAGGAGGCTGAGGCAAGTGAACTACTCACCCCAAGAGAGTTAGAGGTTGCTGAGAGCTGTGACACCCTAGTACTCCACTGAGGGCAACATGATGAGACTCCATCTAAAAAACAAACAAACAAACAAACAAAGGGGAAGCAGAGAAAATAATAATTTTAACAATAACTCCTACAAGAAAGAAAAAAAATGCAAAAAAGCAAAAGTAATGACAAAAGAAAAAAGGCAAAAAAATTATTTTTATATATGTGTATAAAAACTTATGACCATATATAGAGAGTGAGCGTATATAGATCGACTACAGTAGGAATATTTACGTTGCAATATGCTTTTGGACACCAGGTAGCGCCAGGAGTGGTTACCAGGCTTACACCTGTTTCCTGGCTTAGACTGTTCTTGGTGTCTGCCCAACCACCCTCCTGGTGCTTAGACCCTGCCGAACTGTTGAGTCCACCAATCTCAAAAATTCTTCACAGGCAGGTTTCACAAATTCTCCCCTCAACAGTTCCTGTGAAGTGTGGGACACCCTGGGCCAGTTCCAAGTGTAGGAAGACTGTCTGCTGGTGAAACTCAAATCACTGCTCCTGGCCTGCACAGCAAGGTGTCTGAGGTGACCACCATCTCCCAAATTGTAAAACAATGGCCTCTTCTTGTCCAGGATCTTTCCTGTCTGAGTGGCTCTTCTGCTGCCTAACCACAGTGGTGCCAAACCAGATGGCACCCCACTCTGGCCACCTAATTCTGCTCGGAGTCCACACTTCACCAATCTTTCCACACAACACCTAGTTTCCCCATGAACTGGAAATCGTAATCCTCCGTTGAGGGGCTGGTTGCTGCCACCACTCAGCCACAGCACAGAAACTTTCCTGGCAGTCTCCACAGCTCCAGATTACAGTCCAAGTCCAGTAATCCACCACCTTGCTGCACACCCCGAACTACCACTCTACACCAATATTCCACGCTGGGAATGACCTAGCCTACTCACTCTCTCCTGTTGCTCCAAGAGAGCTGAGCTAAAGGTCCTTCCTGTCTGCCATTGTGCTCTGCCTCTTTCATTTTTAGAAGAGTTTTACTGGATACAGAATTCTTGGTCAACAGTCTTTTTTATTTTTCTACACTTTAAATATGTTATCCCACTGCCTCTCGCTTTCATGGTTTCTGATGAGAAACCCTGTTAATCTTAGTGAAAACCTTTTATATGTAGTGAGTCACAACTGTCTCTTTGGCTGCTTTCAAGAGTCTTTTTTTTTTTTTGTCTTTGACATAACAGTTTGGTTGTTGAAATGATATATTTATGCATGGGTGTCTTTATATTTATTTTGTTAGAGTTCACCAAGCTTCTTAGATGTGTATATTAATATTATTTTATCAAATTTGGAAAGTTTTCAGACGTAATTTCTCCAATTTTTTTCTTCCCTTTCTCAATGTGTTCTTCTGGAGCTCCCATATAGATCAGTAAACTTAATGATGTTGCCCCTGCAAATGTTTCTTTATTATTATTTTTCTCTCTGTTCTTCAGACTGGATAATCTAGTTGATCTATCTTCACATTTGCTTATTCTTTCTTTGGCCAGCTCCAAATATGCTGTTAAATGTGTTAGTAAATTTTTCATTTTAGTTATTGGTCTTCTCACTTCAAAATTTCTATCTGATTTTTCTAATAATTTCTATTTGATTTCCTTTTATAACTTCTGTTTTTTAATTCATATTCTATATTTGATAAAAACATTGTTATCATAATTTTATTTAGTTTCTTAGACATGTTTTAATTCAGTTCTTTGGCTATATTATAATAGCTGACTTAAAGTTCTCACATTTTCTCTGAGGGCTTCCTCAGAGAAATTTTCTAATGCCTGCTTTTTGTAAAAAAAAAAAAAAATGTGTATACCATCTTCTTTATTTCTTTGCTTATCTTATACTTTTTTTGATAACTGGACATTTAAAATAATATTATGTTGCAAATTTGGATAACAACCCCCCTCCCTAGGGTTTGTTCTTGTTGCTGTTTGTTTAACAATTTTCCTGAACGAATTCTTTAAATTCTGTATTCTTTTGCTGTTAGTGGCTACTGAGGTCTTTCTTCAGGTAGCTTAGTGTCAGTCAATGATGGAACCGAGATTTCCTGAGATGCTATGAACCACGGATTACCCTGAGCCTTGCTGTGGGGTTCTGTGTGTGTGTGTCGGGTCAAGCGGTCAGTGTTCCCGCAGGAAGGTACCGCTCCTTGATAGCTTTTACTTCCTGTTTGTGCAGTGGCTCAAAGGCCACCAGGCGTGAGAAACTGGGGCCTGCCCAGGTCTTTCCTGAGAGCACGCACAGTTCTGCACATGCACATCACTTCTTGATTCCCAGGACACGTGAGAGTTTTCAGGGACTCTGCACATCTCGACCCTGTGAGTGTCTTCACCAGCCTCCTCACATCTGCTCCAGCTGTCTTACTGCAATGGCCAGCAATTGTTTTTAGAAAATATTCTGAGGAAGAGACTGTTTTCAGTAAGCTTGTTCTTATTATCAAATAAAGACAAATTCTGCAAGCCAGGGCTCACATGGAACTTTTAGATAGGTTAAGGGAGGAAAATTCTCTGGAAATGGGGCCTTTGGGGTTAAGGGAGGAAAATTCTCTGGAAATCGGGCTCACCGATCAGCTCACTATTCAAGATTCAGCTGTTGTTACTAAATAAATAGTCCCAAGACTATTGTGAATCTTTGAATAATTTCTACAGTTCCAAAACACTGATTTTGATCATTTTGTCAGTGCTCTCATTGCTTATAGACAGGAGTGCATTTTTAGAGGTCCTTGCTCACCATTCCAAAAGTGATTCTCCTTGGTCAAATTCAAATGTGTGAAAATGAGCTTGTTTCTAATAACTCACTTTACACATCCATCCAGAACTTTTTCATATCTTGCTTTTTATGTCAAAGTGCTATAAATCCAATAGATCAAGATTTGGGGTTTAAATCTTCCTGGTAGAGTTTAAATCTTCCCCGGCAAAGAGTTAGAGAACTAAAGCAGAAGCTTACTAAAATGCAAAGAGATTTTGGCATGGCTTTCTGCCCTGGAATTCACAATTTTAGTGTCTGATGAATTATAAATTCAGGGGAGAAGCATTGGTGGGATAATGTGGTGGAGAGATTTTATACACACACACATACATATATATGCACACATATATGTATGTATGTATATATTTTGGCACAGCTGTAAGCTCTGTTTATTTTTCAGGTACTCCTGCAGTAGAATCCGGAAGTTCTTACATATGTACACACAAGGGGAAAATGGAACTCATTCTCTGTTAAATGATGATATTGTTATTAAAATAATCAAATTAAAAGACAAATGAAAGCAAAAGCTATTCAGTAATGGGAATTAAGAGTGGAAAAGAAATTTTTGAAGAATATAGCTCTATTATTTCTACATTATAGCAATGATGTGCAAGCACGTATACAGTTACGCATGGGGATTCAATCTAATTAAAATGCAAACAGCAATCCTCATGGTATGGATTATGTCAACCATAAATGACAATCAGGGGGGCCAGGAAAGTCATTCTCTGTCCCTTTAGCATAAGGTAAAACATAGAATGAGTGAAAACAAAAGGTTGAACTGAGGTGTCTGCTCCCAAATCACTTTACTAATAGGTGATTTTTCTGAGTTGAATATTACCCTTTTATATCTTGAGGACTACTTATAATAGAAGAAATTAATTTGTTTGTTTACTATTTTGCATGTGTGTGTATGAAGAAAATATATGCATGTTTCCAGAGATATGCCAATTTGAATTCAAAATACTTGGGTGAAAATATAAAAAACTAAGTTATATTTTATTATCTTTTGTGGTTTTGATAATTTCTTCCCTGTCGCACTCTGGAAGGCCAAGACAGGTGGATTACTTGAGTTCAAGACTAGCCTGAGCTCTGAGAGCTGAGCACTGGTGGGTGGATGTGGTCCCATCTTGGGAGGCTGAGGCAAGAGGATCACTGGAGCCCATGATTTTGAGGTTCCTATTAGCTATGATGACACCACAGCACACTACTGAAGGCGACAGAGTGAGACTCTGTCTCAAAAATACAAAAAAAGAAAACAACAACAATAACAAATTCTAGAAAACATTTTCTAAAGTTGTTTAGATGCCTTTCTAATTTAGGTTGAATTGTTATGTTATATTCGTAGTACCTTCAAGTTTCCAAGTTAGACACCTCAGAGGAACGTGCATTTACATTGTTTCTTACAAAACCTCCTGTGAGTCTCTGCCTCATGGGCACCCTGCTGTCCAGGCACTGAGGGTGCAATAGCAAACTGAGATATTTGTTTCCTCAGAGGATTTTAACGTTTTGGAAGAAACCGCAGAGCAAACAAATATATTGCAACAAACTGAGCGTCACCTGAGAGCTATTTTGGGAGAAGACCCAGAAAGGAAGCAGGGTACAAAAAAGGGTCAGAAGAAAATACACAGAGTTTTCTACAAGAAAGGGGATGGGAGGTTAGATAGAAATGGAGCAGGTGTGTACGTGGACATTTAGTCTGGAACTCTGGAGCTGTATTCTCCAACAGAAATATAATGCAAACTGCAAGTGCACGTAGTAGCCACATTCAAGAGAAGTAAAAATGACAAACCAGTGAAATAATTGTAAAAATGCACTTCATTTAATCCAGTACAGATAAACTGTTACCATTTTGATGTATAATCAATATAAAAAAGTTATTAATGGACATCTTATGCTCTTTTTCACATAGGTTTTCAAAATGTATATTCTTACAGAACATCTTAACTTGTACACTAAATGTTCATGGAAATAACTGCTCTGTATTTAGATTTCATAAAATTAACAGTTGAAAGTTTGATTCATCTGCTCAAACTATGTCAAACTTTCAGGTTTTCCAATGACTGAAAGACTGTTTGATTCACATGCTCAAACTATATCAAATTTTCAAGTTTTCCAATGACTGTTTTTAAATCTAAATTTAAATTAATAAAAATTAAAAAACCTCGTGAAATTCAGCTCCTTGTTCACACTAGTTCTCACATTCTCAGTATCTGCCCATGAAGTAGACAGCACAGGTCTGAGGGTAACTGGCATAGGTTGCTACCTTGCCTTGGCCAGGTGCTTGGCTGGCAGAGGGCAGCTGGGGCTTGTCAAGTAGGGCTTGTCAGTGCATTAGCTGAGACCCAGGGAGGCTAAATGACACTCTCAACGTCCTCTGATAAGAAAAGGTGATGAAGATAAACTAGGACCCAGATCTCTTGTCAACTAGTAAGATCTTAGCACTTGGGTTTAAAGAAACAAATTTCAAGAATCTGGATAGCAGAGGGTTTTCTGAAAATGTTTTCAAATATATTTGGTTTTTGAGTTTGGGTGGGGGGTTGAACACTCCGACAGGAAGAGTTCGGATCAGATATTGGGGCCACCTCCATTTGCAGCTCAGAAAATGCAGTCATAATAGACTGAAAAGCTGCAAGCTTTACTCGGCTTCTCCTACCCACAGAGCCCCGCTATGATTCTAGGGAGAATCTAATTCAAGAATCTGAATTACCTCTTCCTTTTCAAAAGGAAAGTCTGTAGAAGTGAGCAAAAATGTGTGGCAGGGGGTCAGTTTCAAGGTTGGAACAGAAGCCTGTGACCCCAGGGGACGGGTGGAGAGTTGGTTTGTACAAATACCTTCAAGAGGGGTGGTTGGGTCCAGTTTAGACACCTTTGGGAACTAAGTAGAACCCAATCTCTTACCCTCGTCCACACAGCCGTAAGAGATGGAGAAAGCCACCCTGGGGTGAGGGTGTTTCCTGGGGAAGAATAATATTAGGCTAATAAAATAAGGGACTTAGGAGGCTTACTTTACTTATCTCTGTCCTACAGTGAAAAAGTTGATTCTATTCAAAGTACTATTTTCTTAAATTTCAAAATATTATGGGGGTACAAATGTTTTTGGTTACACGGATGGTTTTTGTCATGTTTGAGTCATGGTAACAAGTGTGCCCATCACCCAGAGAGTGTCCCTGTGCCCACGAGGCAGGTTTTCAGCCACCCTTTCCCCCATCTCTTGCGCTGCTTCACTCCCACTGAGTTTACTTCCCTCTGTGCACACGTGTGCTCATCACTTAGTTTCAATGTAACAGAGAGTACATGTGGCGTTGGTTTTCCCATTCTTTAGCTATCATCTAGAACAGTGGTCTCCAGCTCCATCCCAATTTGTGTATAAGGCATTATCTCATCCTGCCTCCTGGCCGAGCAGAGCTTCATCGTATACACAGACCACACTGTGGATCCACTTGTGAACTGATGGGCATTGGCCTTGATTCCACATCTTGGCAATTGTGAATTGTGCTGCAATAAGCATTTGAGTTCAGGTGTCTTTTTGATGAAAAGTCTTATTTTCTTCTGGGTGAATACCTAGTAGGGATTTGGGATTGCTGGATCAAAAGGTAGGGCTACTCTCAGTGCTTTGAGCAATCTCCACACTCTTTTCCACAGCGGCTATGCCGATTTGCAGACCCACCAACAGCGTATAAGTGCTCCTTTCCCTCTGCATTCATGCCAGCACCCACTGTTTTGGGACTTTTTAATAAAAGCCATGGGATGGTTCAACATATGTAAATCAATAACTGATTCCCCACATACACAGAAGCAAAAACAGATAACATGATCATCTCAACATTCACCTTATTGAGAACTCCTCCTTTTATTACTGGCAGTGGAGAAAAAGTAAGTTCAACACTATTGGCCATAAATTAATCTTATTAATTTAAAGAAATATGTTCAGTTCTTTATCACAACTAGAAAGGAAAGAGTTAGTGGCAAGACACTACTTGTTTGTTTGTTTGTTTGTTTTTGAGACAGAGTCTCACTTTGTCACCTTTGTTAGAGTGCCAAAGTGTCGCAGCTCACAGCAACCTCCAACTCTTGGGCTTAAGTGATTCTCTTACCTCAGTCTCCCAACTAGCTGAGACTACAGGCACCCAATGCAATGCCCGGCTAAAGACACTCCTTTTTTTTTTAGAGACAGAGTCTCATTTTATCACCTTCGGTAGAGTGCTGTGGTATCACCCACCACAAAGCCCAGGTACTTTTGTTGATGTTGCAGTTTGGCTGGGGCTGGGCTTGAACCTGCCACCCTTGGTATAGGGGCCAGCGCCCTACCCACTAAGCCACAGGCATTGCCCCAAGATGCTACATTTTTAACAAATATGGCCTATTTGAAATGAACTCTCTTATATAAGTAAAGCTTGCCATTGTTTTAGAAAAGGACTTCAGGGTTTGTTTCCATCACATTTATTTTTTTTAGTGTTTGGAATTTTTCAATTAGAGAGAAAACATCACAATCTCAAAGATGAATATATCTCATACCAATAAAACCAAGACAAACAACTACCACTGCAGTCATATGGTCCCCACCCCTCCAGAGACACACCCACAGGGACTCCCAATGATGGCTGCCTCTGTTGGTCCCATTGAAAGGAATCCATCTTCTGTTCAATTGCATTCTTTCCAAACTTTCCATACGTTACATGACACACTTAAGTGTAGCTTCCTAATATATTATTTTGGCAAGGCAGATGGCAATGAATTTTTAAGAGATGCTAACATAGCCTTTTTGGCATTATGAAGGCTTAGCTAGCTGAAGTTGAGTGTTTTATTTGGGAGCAGAATGGCATAAGTCTCCAGATGTCTAAATCATCTTAACTGCTGATGTGTTAGCATCTGTTGTCATGGTCACTAAATAACCATCTATAAGAACAGGAGATACTTAAAATGGACACTTGAAACATACTGGGAGGCTGGATAAGTACCTTTTGCTAGTAGTCATACTCTTCATAAGTTTTGTCAACCTAAATAACAAACAGAGACTGTCTAAAAAAAAAATGATGTTTACCTGGAATTAGGGCATTGTGACGGGAATTTGCATGCCATGCCAATATATGAGAACATTTGGGAAGACAAGGGTTTTAAAGGGAAACTGATGAGGATTACATAATTGGTTCGGAAGATCAATAAAAGCGGGGGGCAGGTGGCAGTCTGAGGTTGGACAGTCAGTTGCTGGGCAGATGTCCTCAAGGAAGTGTCTTTTGCTTAGGGTTATGCTGGCCTTTATGCAAGCTTGTGGTTGTTTTTGCAGAATTTTGCGATAATTTTGCTATCAGGCCTGCAAGCGTGAGAACCCTTTCTTCGCAGCCTTCCCTGGCTCTATTTGTCAAGCTCTTTTTTTGTTGTTTTGGTTTTTAAAAAATTTAACACGTTACTCCATTTTGATTCTGACAACTTTCACGACTTTCTGAGCATGCTCCTTTATCCTTCCCCAATTAAAAAAGCCAACATTTCTTCAACTTTTTAAATGAATATTTTGATTCCTACCATGAGCTAAAAATAACCGAATGGCACGCACTTAAAATAAATGGTTGTCTCTTCAGTATAATTAAAGAGATCAGTGTCATCCAAAATCGTCATTTATTTCAAGAAAACCTAGACAAAATCATCTATTTAAGTAAGGTACTGTCTATAAATTGGATTAATTTGCTAATACGTTTTTAGAATGATAAAAATTATGAAATTTAAAATTGGTATGGAAATCTGCCTTGATAATGCTTACTGAAGTAAAACTATTTTACAGGGGAACTTTTACAACTATAAATGCTTGAGTTTTTAGTAGGAATTAGCCTAATAGCTATTCTGCTATATGTGTTGAGATCAATGTGCATTTTTTCAGTGTAGGATTTCCCCTTCTTACATCTGAATTGTATGTTGTAAGGGCTTCATGAATCTTCCGTTCTGCTCCTGCCTGACTCCCTAGCTGATGCCACCACTGAGTAGAAGACAAGCTTCTAGACCAAATTTAGCACTTGGATGTGTTTGAGAGAGTCAGCCCCTGGACCTGATCAGGAAATCTAAGGTTTTCAAGGCAGAATGCAGCTTGTAAACATACTGAGATAAAATGATAGTCTCCTTGTTATTACAGTGTATGTTCTTAATGCCAATTTTTAAAAATCTTTGCATTTATCAGGGACAGAAAGTAAATAAGGAGGTTGCATAGAAAAAAATCTAAAATTAGATAATATATTTCATATCATTTTGAGCATATGACTTCTCATTGTGCTCCTTTTTATTTGGAAGCACACAAATTTACTTGATTATGAATAGATATAATCTCATCATAGCTTAGAAAACTAGGAATTTTTATTGAAGCAAATATAATATTGTGTTTTATGAGACAATGGGTAAAATTATACTTTATGTATAAAACAGACATGCATACAATAACACATCCTTTAACCAACCTTTTCAGGGAATAAAGTGTTCCACATAAATGAATTTTCCTAATAACAAAAGGTTTTCTCTTTGAAATAAAATAATCTTTGAAATAAAGTTTTAGTTCATTTCTTTATTTTCTTAGACATTAATTTACAAGGGTAAATGCACTTTTTAGCTATTTAAGCAGAAATATTCAACATTTTTAAACATGTCCTTGATGAATTATGAACACTGATGGATGAAAATGATAATGCAATAACAGTTTTAGTATGATGTATCTCAGTCTAGTGCATGTGAGAACAACCTTGGAACCTGTCAATAATATACCTTGAGACCCACCAAAAATTTTTACTCCTTAGAGTTGAGTGAGCTTCAAAAATCTGCAGCTATAAGAAGATTTCTAGCTGATTCTTGTCCAAGCAGCCTACGGATTCACACTTTGAGAGATCTCATCTTGTGGAGATTGTTTAGAAAATGACAATAATCTTACTGATTTGCTGAGTTCTTTGTAGACTCTGGTTATCAGCCCTTTATCATGTGTAACTTTATTTTAGTTGTTGCCATGATTGTCACTGGCATCTTCATAATTTTTTTGCCTAGACCAATATCTAGAAGAGTTTTTCTAACATTTTCTTCTAGAATTCTTATGGTTTTATGTCTTAGGTTTAAGTCTGTTATCTGTTGTGAATTAATTTTAGTGAGAGGAGTGGATATGGATCCCATTTTAATCTTTTGCATGTGGCCATCCAATTTTCCCAACAACATTCATTGAATAGCACATAATTTGGTCTGCTTTGTCAAAGATCAGATGGTAATATAAACATTTTTTTGTAATCTGGGTTTTCTGCTCTGATTCATTGGCCTATGTCTTTGGTCTTGCTTCAGTACCATGCTGTTTTGGGTACTATCACTTTTTATTTTTTATATATATTTTTTACTATCACTTTTTAGTAAAGCTAAAAATCTAAGAATATAGCGCCTCCAGATTTGTTCTTTTCGCTTAATGTTGCTTTGACTATGCAATCTCTTTTCAGATTCCAAATGAAATGTAGAATTATTTTTTCCAGATCTGTGAGAAATGGTGTTGGTATTTTGATGGGGATTGAACTGAATCTGTAAATCACTTTGGACCCTTTAACAATGTTGATTCTGCTGATCCATGAACATAGTATGTTTCTCCACTTTTTTTGAGAAACATCACCTGCAGTTTCCTTCCTCAGTGCTTTGCAGTTCTCCTTATAGAGAGACCTTTCATTTCCTTAGTTAAATATATCATTATGTATTGTATCATCTTTGTAGCTATTGTATAGGGAATTGAGTCTTTAATGTGATTCTTGGCTGCTGTTGTTTGAGTAAAAGACATGAGCAGTTTTCACCAGAAGATAGGCTAACAGTAAAACATAAGAGAAAATGTTCAGTGTCGTTGATCATGGGAAAATGCAAGTCAAAACCATATTGCAATATCACGTAACTCTACTGAGCATAATTTTTATAAAAAAAATCTCCATACTATATATGTTGGCTTGGATGGGGTGATAAAGGAAAACCCATACACTGTTGGTAAGATTGCAAACAAGCAAAATTGCTTTGGAAAGCAGTATAGAGATTCCTCAAAGAACTAAAAGTAGATCTATCATTTGAGCCATCAATCCCACTGCTGGGAAATAAGGTGAAAAAAGTCATTTTATTAAAAGGACACTTGCACTCGAATGTTTATTGCAGAACAATCACAATTGCAAAGATGTGGAATCAACCCAAGTGCCAATCAATTTATGAGAGGAGTGATAAAATGTGGAACATGTATACCATGGAATTCTACTCGGCCATTAGTTTAAAAAATGAACTAATTTCTTTTATAACAATCTGCATGGAACTGGAGACCATTGTCCTTAGTTAAGTATGGCAAGAATGGAAAAACTAACACCACGTACTCACTATTAAATCAGAACTAACTGAGCAGCACTCATGGGAACAGAAAAAAGTAAAACTCAATGGAAATCAAGCCAGTGGGAGTGGGAGAAATGGGTGAAATCACAACTTATGGGTTACAGTGTACACTAGCTGGAGGACGTGCACACTTTTAGAACTTTGTCTCAAGCAGTCCAAAAGCAATCCAGGTAACTAACCCATTTGTACACCTATAATATTCTGAAATTAAAAAGAATGAGTTAGACTTAAAAAGAAAAAAAGAAAATGACAATAATCGTAATTATATCATCTCTCACTGTTAGGCACTCTTCCACAAATTAGTTCATTCAATGGTCACAACCACTGTATGGAGGAGACATTAATTCCACCCTCATTTTTCTGATCTACAATTGAAGGCCAGAAGGGTTTAAATGTCTTACCAGGGTCTCCAAGACACTAGATGATACCTTCAGAGTTCAAAAGCAACTTCCCAGCTTTCTAGGGCCTAGCCACCCTCCTGTATCAGATGCACAGAAATAAATGTTTCTAAACATCTCATAGATGTGCTGCTTGTCAGAGTCTCTGTGTGTCTCTGTGAACTCACGCTTCCCAATGGGAGGGTGTAGTATCAGTTAGGTGCCGACTCACTGGGGTTAGGGATTAGGAGGTTCCGGCTGTCAGGAAACCTCCTGGCCCTCCTGTCACTCTCTTCCAGTGATTGTAACCAATTCTGCATCCGAAAACTCAATCACTACCTGCAGAAGAAGTGGATCTGTAACATCAGCAACTAAGTTCTAAGCAGCACTTCAAAACTACTCAGTAATATCTAGTCTTGCAGAAAATTTGGAAAAACAGAAAAATATAATATGCAAAGTGGTCCTAGGGGTTACTGTTAACATTGGAATCCCTTTAAAATAGTTTCTACGTAATTAAGCATAAACATGCAAAAACAGATTTGAGTACTTATACATAAATGTGTAGGAATCATTTATACATTTAATGTTATGATCTATATATTTTTTTACACAATTGAGGTCATACTGTAAATAACATTCTTCATTATTCATTCTTCACTAGATATTGATGTACAAGCATTTTCCTAGGATAGCAATAATTTTGGAAATTTCTTTCAATAAATTTCAAGCAAAATTTTTAATCCTTCAAAGTATTTTAAATTTGCATATATATGAGCCTGCTTTTGAATGTATTGTTTTCTTTTTTAAGCTTTTTAAATAGCGCTGACAGAAACATATTTGTACATACATTTTTGTCCACAATATTAATTATGTCTTTGAAATAGAGTTCTGGAAAATTAGTTATTTTGTTAAACAGGATAACTTTTCTCTTCCTTCCTCCCTCTCTCCCTCCCTTCCTCCCTCCCTCCCTTCCTTCCTTCCTTTCATTTGAGAGAGAGTCTCAAGCTGTCGCCCTGGTTAGAGTGCTGTGGCGTCACAGCTCACAGCAACCTCAAACTCTTGGGCTTAAGCGATTTCTTGCCTCAGCCTCCCAAGTAGCTGGAACTGCAGGCGCGCACAACAACACCTCGCTATTTTTTTGTTGTAGTTGTCATTGTTTAGCAGGCCCAGGCTGGGTTTGAACCCTCTAGCCTCAGTGTATGTGGCTGGCACCCTACCCGTTGAGCTACAGTTACTACCGGGAGAACTTTTCTTAAGGAACTAAATAAATATTTCCTGCATTGCTTTCAGACACTGTACAGTTTTCTGTCCATCACTAGCATGTGAAAGAATCAACTTCATCTTACCCTTGTCCACACTGAATATTATCATTAAAAATAATTTTGCTTGTTTAACACTTTATGTGTATTTTATTTCAACCTGTAGTTCTTTGATTACTTGTGTAGCTGTCATTTTTTCCTATATATTTCTTTTTCTTTTCTTTTTCTTTTTTTGGTTTTAGAGACAGAGTCTTGGTAGAGTGCTGTGGCATCAGTTCACAGCAACCTCTAGCTCTTGAGCTTAGCTGATTCTCCTGCCTCAGCCTCCCGAGTAGCTGGGACTACAGGCAGCTGCCACAATGCCTGGCTATTTTGTTTTGTTGTTATCTGGATCCCGGTTTGAACCTGCCACCCTCGGTATATGGACCGGTGCCCTACTCACTGAACCACAGGTGCTGCCCTCCTATATATTTCTTAACAATTATTGCTATTCTTTTAGGATTTATCTACAGTTGTTCCTTCTTACCTTTTTCTCTATCTGTAGTACTTTTTTATATGTAGGTTTTGACCACATTTTTTATAAATTTACTAATAATTTTTTTTTAGGGTTGAGAAAATGAATGTAAGGTCCTTGACTTTATAACTGGACTTTGGAGTGTTCATGGGTGCTCTGATTTATTTCTGTACTCTTCGGTGGTTAGAAACAGTTAATGCTAGTGAAAATGTGATTTCCACAATTGCATGCTGTATTTTGTTCTGAAAAATGATTGTAGGTTGGATCGATGCTTTGCTAAAATCGTTGATTTTTCTGAAACCTTTTCAAGCATATAAGAGAAAATTGGGTTTTTAACTTATTTTTATTTCAATTGTCTATTGTCACTTTCTGTCCACTTTGTGCCAAAAAAAATGATGTCGACTTCTGGTATGGTAAAATCAATCTCAGAGAGGTATGACCAGGGATCAGCAAGTATTCATGTTTTAAGTTTTTACATTTTTTATTATATCAACTTTCTTACCTTTACAAGTAGTAATGCATATTATATGCTCCAGCATTTACTGACAATTTAAATATCTGTTTTATAGTATGGTTCAACCTTTTATAAAAATATCTTACAGAATTGTTTTTAAATAACTATAGAAGAAGAAATACAAAATATTCTCAGTTTAAAGTTGCAGGGAAATAATTTAGAACACTGTTTGGTTCAAAGACACTTTCAGAGAATAAAAATTATATACCATGAAACCCTACACTTAACTTTGTAATCAAAAATGCATTTCTTTATTCAGAAAATAACTATTTTATTTTAGAAGTGAAGAAGCTGACTGACCAAATTCCATAGACTCTAGTGAAATTCTCACTGGTTCCAATTTTACAAAGATATCTGAAAATTTTATATGACTGGTTCTTTTATTTAAAAAACAACACAAAATAAAGGAAACTCTGCATTTTTAAAAACTTGGGGTGAGGACATCAAGGACTTAATAATGACTTTCATAATAAGGGGAATCCCCAAAATCACCCCTAAAGTTGCTATACGTAGGGGAAATATTTATAAAATATTCCCTACGTGTTGGCCATATCTTCATACAATTTTGTAATGAATATTTTGTAAATAAGGTACACTTAGCTATAATCTCCCATTTTCCCTATGTATGGTGACTTTAGGGGCCATTTTTGGGCCATCTTGTTATTTAAAATAGAAGGATAAGATGTAAACAACTTTTTGTGAAAGGAATGAATTTTTGATTTAAAAAGCTACAGGCAGAATGAGTTTTATGCAGATGATGTTAATAAGCACAATTCAGGCAAACTCCGTCCTACGTTGATAAACTTGGTAACCAAATCCGTAGCAATGAGCCCTGAGTGCTTGCTTAGTTTCCTCAAGGTAGCACGTGGCCGCCCAGCTTCTAAAATCATAACTACTTTTATTTAAACCTCTCTTCCTGTAGATGCATACAATTCTTTTGCAAATCTTTGCTTTCCCTCAAGTTTATGAATCTTGACAGGGATTCTGTGGGTGGCTAGGAGCATCTGGTCCTCCGCCTTCCTTTTCCCAAGCAACAGAGGCAGCAGACAGCCCCACCGCGAGCAAACGCAGAGCCCTGCTCAGGTGCAGCCTGTCGGTGCGTACTCATCACGCATGCTCAGTTGGGGCGGAGAGGCCGGCCTTCCCTCGTCAGCCTCAGAGGAAACCCTCTTGTGAGCGTTACCTTACGTTCCATTAGGTCAATTCAGGCAAGGCTGGGCCTGTTCTCTCCAGCCTGTCTCGCTCCTTCCCCTGGACCCCAGGGCCGTCATCACCAGTGGCCACTTTTCCCGGGAAGGTAAGTTTTTGGTGGGGAAAAGTGCTGTGGGAAGAGTCTAGTTAGCAGGTTATTACTAACTTGCAGATCTAAAGAATCTCCCCCGCCCCCCACAGAGCTGTGTGCAAATTCCTGACTTGTGCAGTGAACGGAACAATATTTCATTTTCCTCAAGCTTCGTGGACTGGCTATTGGATTTGGTGCAGCGCTGCGCATATTTGGAATGCGGCGTTTACTCAGGATCCGTGAAGTTTGTAGCAAATCATGTGACTCAAGTGGTCACATCTCTTGGTTTAAGAGGATGCTAAGAGCAGAGCTAGGTGAGTGTGAGGACCAAAGTCTGCTCTGGGCGGTCCGGGCCTCCCCTGGTGCCATTTGCGTCTGTGTCTTGCCCTGGCGTCCTCACCTGCACAGCGTGGTGGGGAGCCCCGAGGGGGAGGGGACATCCAGGAACAACACCACTCATTTTGTGCAAGGGACATGGGGGCATGGGTAGCAGAAAGGGGCCCTGAAAGGAGAGATGCTGGAGCCAGCAGAAAACAGGACTTCGAAGTCCTCGTACTTGACAGTACTTGGCAGGAAGATTATAGTTAACAGGGATTTATTGTGCATTTCTAAATAACTAGAAGAATCGGAGTATTCCCAACAGAAAGAAATGTTAAGTATTTAAGGTGATGGGTACGATAATCTGCCGATTTGATTATCCCACATTGCATGCTGGCATTAAAATACCTGTGGAATCCCAAAAGATGTACAACTATTATATATCAATAAAAAGGCAAAAGAAAAAAATTATATTATGATGTCTGTGCAACACTAAAAACCATTGTATTGTACGCTTCAGATAGGTTTGGGAAGGCAGAATTGACTTTGTTGGGATTTTAGGTTTCACAACGTGAAGACAAGATTTGTTAATCTTCCCATGAAAATGGAAGCGTTTGGGTGACGCCCATATCTCAGAGGGTAGACCTCCTGCCATATACACCAAGGCTGGTGGGTTTAAACCCAGCCCAGGCCAGCTAAACAACAATAACAACTGCAACAACAACAACAAAATAGCCAGGCTTTGTGGCGGGCACTGGTAGTCCCAGCTATTTGGGAGGCTGAGGCAAGAAAATCACTTGAGCCCAAGAGTTTGAGGTTGCTGTGAGCTGTGCTGCCTCAGCACTCTATCAAGGGTGACATAGTGAGACTCTGTCTCAAAAAAAAAAAAAACAAGAAAAAGAAAAAGCAAAAAAAGAAAATGGAAGCGTGCCTCACTAAACCAGTTCTCCTCTGTTCTTTGAGAAACATCATCCCCACCAGCATGCCACCATGGTTGCCCTCCAGAATCCTCATCATAAGCCGCGTCTTTGATAAATGGAGTTTTAAAAAGAGAAAGACATTTTTGGTTGGAGTCAGCAGTACGACAGCAGGCGGGGCAGCCTGGATTGGAGCCACTGCAGGCCTGGGGGACAAAGGCCAGCTGATGTGCACTTGGAATAAACAGAGCAGCCCCCAGTAGAGGAGCCATCCCAGCAGCACTGTCATCCATTCAAGTGCCACCACCTGCACCCTCGGTGAGTGAAGCTGTCCTGACTCGCATCTGACCCTGGAGGAGGCATTGAGTTATCTGCACAGCCTGCTTGGGTTAGGCAGATAGTTCAGATTCCGACTCCCCTGGGGAAGAAGGACAAAGGGTGGGTGCCCTGACTGCTGCCACACTGTCTTGACCTACATGATTGCCCAGATTGGGGAAGGAGGAAACTCTACTAACTGCCAGTCAGAACCTTGCTGCAAATGGATGCGGAGGACTCTCTAGCCCAGGGGAGGCGTAGCGTAGTCTGCATGGTGACCTAGAACAACCTTGAGGCTAATCATCATGTCATTAGTTTAGATCTACATTGCAGTTCACACTTCCCCATGCGCTTTCTGAGAGGCTCAGGGGAGGTCCCCACAGGCAGTAAGATTCAGTGGTTCCAGGTGACCCCTGAACGCCAAGGTGGGCCCAATCCAGGAACCCAGATCATAACCACCACCTTCTTAGGTTTCAACAAAGGGGCCCATTGGTTATCTGTGGTAAACCTAATGCAAGGTTATGTTATTTCATTGCTTATTAAAACTTCATAGGTCAAATTTCCAAAATGTCAATGAGATTCAAATGAAAATTAGGCTAATTCAAATCTATTGAAGCCAATTCCATACTTGGTTACTGTAGTGATGAGGAGATGAGGAAGATACAGATTTGCTTTCAAGAAGCTTACAGTGTAGTGGCAGACACAAGACCTAAATGCTTAAAATAGCATTGGGAAGATAATATTAAAAAGCTTAAATTTCATTTTAAACATATAATTTCTAAACAGCCTCTGATTTACAAACATCTAACAAGTTACCTGTGTACATAAACCCCTCATCTTATTGTAGAAACAATCATTTACCTCCAAAACTTTTGGAGAGCCCAAGTCTCCCCACAGAGGTCCCCATAACCTCCTTGAAGAAATCCTGGGGTCCTGGAAGAAGCTTGTGGGGTCACTTAGAGAAAATTATTTCAACTTTTCTTAGGGAGAGTTTCTGGCATCGCAAATGAAAATTTAGAGCACATGTTCACATATAAACAACATCAAAATAGGTTTAATAATAATTTAAAAATAAAGTTAATACAGAGTTATATTGAAGTTAAAAGCTAATTTGCGCTAAATAGATATTTGGTAGACTAGCTAGTAGAGTCTTCATTTACAATATTAACTTTTTTAATTAAGTCATATATACATAGATCATGAATACATTTATGCCTTTGTGGAATTCAATGTGTTGATTATTTGTACAAATCGGAGTGCTTACATCCTACTAATTAACATAGCCTTTACCTCATTTACTTAATCACAGTGTTAAGACATTTATGTTCTATACTTGATAGATTTGACTTGAACCCTTGTAATATGCTCCATAGTTGTGGTCCCACCATTAACCCTCCCTCTGTTGAACCACCTCCTTCCCCTCACATCCCCCACCCCTTCCCTTCTTCATCCTGAGCTATAGTTATGATTCATTTTTCTCTCTCTCTCTCTTTTTTTTTTTTTTAATTAAATCATAGCTGTGTACATCAGTGCAATCAAGGGGTACAATGTGCTGGTTTCATATACAATCTGAAATGTTTTCATCAAACTGTTTAGCATACCCTTCATGGCATTTTCTTAGTTATTGTAAGAAGACATTTGTATTCTGCATTTAGTAAGTTTCGCCTGTACCCTTCTAAGATGCACCATAAGTATGGCCCCACCAATTACCCTCCCTCCACATCAACCTCCTCCCTTCCCTCCCTTCCCATATTCTTGTGCTATATTGGGTTATAGCCTTCATATGAAACCTTAAAATTAGCTTCATAGTAGGGCTGAGTACATTGAATACTTTTTCTTCCATTCTTGAGATACTTTGCTAAGAAGAATATGTTCCAGCTCCATCCATGTAAACATGAAAGAGGTAAA
>CAUYON010067107.1:0-19119 GCA_963573935.1 Arctocebus calabarensis | reverse complement strand
GAGGCCTGACAACCTGGGTACTTAACAGGGGCTGGGGCGATTCACTCAGTTCCAGCCCTGTCCCTGATTGATGTTGCTGCTGGAACAGAACAAGTTTGCAGAATTTATTTCTGTCAAGGCTATTTTCCCTGATCAGACTGTGGCTGGAAATGGGTTTTACTCAGTCTGTTAGTTCCACCCCTTTGCCTCAGCTTTCATCCCCTGAGGGCCAGGTTAAGCAAAGCAGTCCCTCTGTGAGTATTCTAATCCCTGCTTTGTGTCCCAGCAGGTACCGCCTCAGGCAAATCCTTTACGTGCCCTGGTTGCCGGTCTGCTCTGCCGCACCAGCACCGGAGAAGCTGCCGCTTCCCCTGGCCGCCCAGAAGACTGGTAGTGTCTCCTTAAAACATCCGCAGGGGTGCAGCTCTCCAGCTATTGTTCCCAGAGCTGGTTGCTGTTTCATGCCTCAGGAGACCCTCCCACCAGCCACGTCTCCTCATGTCTCTCTCCCCGAAACACTCCGAGCTGGAAAACCAGCACAGTTTAGCAAGTTTGCACCCATCCACACCCTTCAAGAAAATCTCCAAGAATCTGGACTCTGTGGGGAACAGGCCTTCAGACCTCGGGGTGACAATGGATGAGAACACCAGGAACACCAACTTGCAAGTAGAGAGTATATACAGTTTTATGCCTGGCTGGAGAGCGCCACGGCTCCCTAGTAGGGGAAGGAGGTCTGGTTTTTAGAGGGTCTCTCCCGTGGAATAGAGTGGGAGGACATCCAAACTCTGCTCGCTTGTTTTTATGGAGGTATGGAGTATACTACGAACCTCTCTCATGGGGGAGGGGACTCCCATCCACTTGGTGATGTGCTCTGTACCTTTTTGTTTGTATCCTCAGGGTCTCAGGTCACCCTAGCAGAGTTGATGTGCACTCTTTGACCTTTTCTTTTGGCTCAGATCCAAACCATCAGCTTTCTTGCTGAGTTTCTGTCCTTTAACTCTCCTTCTGGACAGGAACCTCTGCAAAAAGCTGGCTACAGATCGCCATCTTGGCTCCTCCCCAAGATGCTGAGCTTTGTGATACAGAGGCACATAGGACCTTCCAGCACTCCTGGGCTAGATTCTTGGCAATGGATTTTTTACCTACCGTTTTTGTTCCTTGGGGTCACAGCTCACATCAGCAGGGGAGATATGCACTCTTCAACCTTCTTTCTTGGCTCAGTTTCAAGCCATCAGCTTACTTGCTAAACTTCTGCCCTTTAACTGTTCTTCTGGATGGGAGCTTCTGTGGAAAGCTGGCTCCAGGCAGCCATCTTGTCTCCTCCCTTCATTTTCCCTTATCATAGGATTTTAAGGTTCATTCCTATTGTAACATAAACGTGCACTTCATTCCTTTTTATTGTTGAAAAATATTCCATCATATGACTATAGAAAATTGTATGTATCCAATCATCTATAAATCCCATTAGTAGTCCTGAAGAAGTTCCCTTTTCATCTACGATTTTTAAAAGATCTTATAAACAAGATATGTTGCCTCTGTCAAAACACTTTTCTGTGTCTGATGCGGTCACCATGAGGTTTTTCTTATTGATTCTATTAATATAGTGTGTTGTATTACTTGATTTACCCATATTGAGATAGACTAGCAAGACTGGTAATAAATCCCTTTAGGGATATATGTATGAAATAGTTTGTATACTACCAGACCTTTCCTCCACCTATACAGTATATCTCATAGATTTTACATTGCATTTCCTGCTTTGCCCCAGAAATATAAAATGGTTGGGCAGTTCCTATGGTTCAGTTGGTAGAAAGCCTGTCCCAAATACGGAGGATAGTGGGTTTAAACCCAGGCCCACCCAAAATGTTACAAAAAAATACAGCCAAACATTGTGAGTGTTGCCTGTAGTCTCAGCTACTTGAAAGTCTAGAGCAAAAGAATTACATAATCCCAGAAGATGTAGGTTTGTGTGAGCTGTATGATGACATGACACTTAACCAAATGCAATAAAGTGAGACTCTAATTCTAAACAAACAAACAAACTAAATAAAAACACACATTTGTACCATCATAGCTCAAAGCAATGCAAGCTGCTGACTTGAGATGATCCACCAGACTTTATCCTTCTCAGTTGTAGAAAGTATAGGCCCATGAAAACACTACTGGGGAAATCTAGCACTTATTTCTTTCACAAGTTGGGTCTCATTAAGTTACTCAGTCTGTTCTAAAACCACTTAGCTTTCAGTGACCTTTCTGCCTTGGCCTCTGAAATTGCTGGGATCATAGGTGTGAGCTATGGAAGTTCATCCATCCTTATGTTTAGTGAAGGCTTTTCACAATTTTCCTCATAGAAAACAGCTCATAGATTAAGAAATAACCAATCCATGCAGGCATAAATCACACACCACACAATTCACTCATTTGAAGTATAGAGTTCAAGACTACACATTCAGGAATCACTTGTATAGTTTCTTTACAACTTTAAGAAGTTTTCCTTAAGTTATAGAAGAGAGAGACAGCAGAAAGAAAGTCATGAAGGAAAGAAAGGAATGGTGAGAGCAAGCGAATGAGAAAGAGATTTGGAGGAAGGAAGGATAAAATGAGGGAGGGGTGAAGGAAGGGAGGATGAATGGAAACAAAGAAAGAGAAAATGACCAAAATTGGTGGCTCACACCTGTAATCCTAGCCCTCTAGCATTATGAGATGAGTTGAGTTCTTGAACAAGGGGGCACTGCTAATGGACTGAGCAAGAGTCTGATCCTGTCTTTACTAAAAAGTGAAGAATTACCGAGACATTGTGACAGGCATCTGCAGTCCAAGCCACATGGGAGTCTCAGGCAAGAGAATTGCCTGAATCCTGAAGTTTGAGATTGTTATGATCTAGACTGAGGCCACGACAGACTAGTCTGGGCCACATACAGAAACCATATCTCAAGAATACCCTTACACAATGAACATCAAACCAAATAACAAACCAGCAAACATTTTCTTCATCTAAAAAGACCATAATGAAAGAAAGAAAGAAAGAGAGAGAAAGAGAAAAAGAAGAAAGCAAGGAAAGAAGAAAAGAAGCAAGGGAGGGAGGGAGGGAGGAAGAAAGGGAGGGAGGGAGAGAAATAAAAAGAAAGAAAGGAAAGAAAGAGAGAGAGAGGAAAAGAAAGATAAGATAAGATAAGGCAAGAAAAGAAAAGAAAAGAAAAGAAAGAAAATTTGATGGGCACAGTTTCCTAGAGGCTCAGTACTAGGAGAGGTCAGTAGGTAGGTGGAATTTTGGAATACATAATGGAGGAGATTTACTGTGGCCACGTCAATGGGAACAATTAATCAGGACAAGCGAGTTTGGGATTGGTTAATTAGAATATTGCCAGTTAATATAATAGATGGTTGATCTCCAAAGATTTCTGGTCCGTGGGTTCAGCCTGAATGAGGCAAGGGAAAATTTGCCCATTTAGAAGGAACCAAACATATATGGAGGGTATATTCTGAATCTTTTATTGTGCATAGGAAAAGCTTTATTTGAGTCAAGAATTCGTTGTGTTTCCAGTGACTACGAGAATCTTGGATATCAAAGAGTAAGAGTTACATAAAATCCAAAGGTTTGATTAATAGAGGTTGTAGGAAAACAATTACCCTAAGAGAGAATAATTTCTCCAGTTGTCATCTAATCTACAGGAAAAAAATTCAACTGAAGGTCCATGGTCAAAATTAAAAATGAGGGTAAGTTCCCTACCAATGGATTTATCCATTTATATATAGAAACAGAGTCTGGTTTGTTGCCCTCACTAAAGTGGCTTTGTATCATATCTCACAGCAAACGTCAAGTGTTGTCATCAAGCGAACCTATTCTCAAAGCAGGGACGCTAGGCACCTGCCTGTTTTTATATTCTGAGATGGAGATCTCACTGGTGCTCAGCCTGGTCCCAAATTCAGAAATGCAGTCAATCCAACTGATGGAGCCTCCCAAAGAGTCAAGAAGACAGACATGAAGCATCACCACTGGCCACCAACTATAGTTTGAAAAATATCCCAAATCCAATGTCTGGAATGGTGGCTCACACCTGTAATGCTAACAGTATGGGGAGTGGAAGCAGGGGAACCAAAGTAACTGGGCACTACTGGGGAGCTCCTGGACTCCCAGATGCTCAGAAAGCTGAGGCAATTGGATCTCAGTAGTTTCACCCAGTAGTTTGAGATTTCGGTTAGCTAGGGTGAATTCAGGGCACTCTACCCAGAAGGAAGTTGTCAGATTCCATCTCAAGGAAAAAGCAAATGACAACTTCCATAGACAGAGATAGGCTTGACTGTCTCTCAAGTGCTCTCACTAAATGAGTACTTCATATGCTGTGAGCCTTTTGAGCACCTCAGGTTTTGGAAAACATCTTCAATTAGCTTCATCAAAATAAGTAGTTCATCCTTAAACAGAGAAAGTATACAATCTGTGTTTCTTATTATAGTCACACAATTGTAAAGCTATCATCACAATTTAATTTTAGCACTTTGTCTTCTCCCACCACAAAAAGAACATCAATAACTACTAGCCTTCACTTTCAATTCCCCACCATCCTTCCCTGCCTGACCCCTACTCCTAGCAGACAATTGACCTTGACTTGATGTTTTATTCTGAGGTCATTCATATGCTGTGTGGTATTTTGTAATTGGCTTTGTTCTCCTATCTTAATTACTTCAAGATTAATTCCTGTTGTAACATAAATGTGCACTTCATTCCTTTTGATTATTGAAAAATATTCCATAGTGTGAATATAGCACATTATATGTATCCACTCATCTGTAAATACCATTAGTATTCCGGAAGACCTTCCATTATCATCTAAGATATTTTGTTGTTACTGAAGTTTAGCTGGGCTGAGATTGAACCTGGCATCTTCAGTATATGGGCCCTACTTACTGAGCAAAGGACACTTCCCCTCATGTATTATTATTATTATTGAATTTAATATTTTTAAAGATTTTATCAACAAGATATGTTGCCTCTGTCAAAAACCTTACCTGTGTCTCTTGAGGCGACCATGCAAACTTCAAGTGTTGATTGTATTAATGTAGTGTATTCTCTTAGTTGATTTTCCCATATTGAGCTGGACTTGCAATCCTTCTAATATAACCCATTTGGGACAAGTGTATAAAATATTTTGTGTGCTACTGGCCTTTTCCTGTACCTACATAGTATTTCTCTTATAGATTGGAGAATGAATTTCTCCCTTTCCTCCAGAAAAATACATTGGTACCATCATAGCTCAAGGAAGGGCAAGCTACTAAACTCAAGTGATCCTCCTGAGTTTATGCTTCTCAGCAACTGAGAGTCCATGCTTAGGCCATGACTGCTGGGGAAGTTTTACACTAATTTCCTGGACAAGTGGGGTCTTACAATGTTGCTCAGTCTGGTCTTAAACCCCTTAGCTTCTGGTGATCTTTCCAGCATGGCCTCTGAAATAACTGGGATTATAGACAGGAGCTATGGTGCACTTTGATGCTTATGTTTTGGGGAAAGATGTTCCCTATTTTCCTCATAGATAACAGCCTGTAGATTACAAAATAACAACTGTATTCAGATATAATTTACACACTTCTGAATTCACCAATTTGAAGTATAAATTTCAAGACTACATATTTGGGGATCACTTGTATAGTTTATTTGTTTGTTACTAGAGAAGTTTCCCTTGAGTTTCAGAGGAAAGAGATAGAGTAAATAAAGGAATGAAGGAAAGAAAGGAATGGAGAGGGCAAGCAAATGAGAGAGAGACAATTAGAAGGAAGGATAAAGTGAGGGAGAGGCAAAGGCAGGGATGGATGGAGAGAAACAAAGAAAGAGTAAACGACCAAACTTTGAGTCTAACACCTATAATCCCACCTTCGAACGTACTGAGTGCAGTTCTTGAATTAGGGGGTGCTGAGAATGAACTGAGTAGGTGTCAGACCCTGTCTCTTCTTAAAAGTGAAAAATCATCTTGGCATTGTGACAGGCACCTGTAGTCCTAGCCTCATCAAAATCTGTGGCAGAAGGATAGATGGAATCCTTGAGTATGAGGTTGCTATGATATGATTGTGTGATGAAAAACTAGCTTGTGGCTCGGCACCTGTGGCTCAAGTGGCTAAGGCACCGGCCACGTACACCTGAGCTGGCGGGTTTGAATCCATCCTGGGCCCGCCAAACAACAATGACGGCTGCAACCAAAAAATGGCCCGGCATTGTGGCAGGCGCCTGTAGTCCCAGCTGCTTGGGAGGCAGAGACAGGACACTCGCTTGAGCCCAGGAATTGGAGGTTGCTGTGAGCTGTGATGCCACAGCACTCTAACCAGGGTGACAGCTTGAGGCTTTGTCTCAAAAAAAAAGAAAAAAGAAAAACTAGCTTGGGCCACATATGGAAACCATATCTCAAAATACCCATACACACACACATGCACAAACCAACAAACCAAACAACAAAGATTTTAATCATCTAAAAAGACCTTGAATTAGCTTGATAGTTCAATGTAGACATGCTTAAGACTTATGAAACGTTGACCACATTGAGGCTGTAAGCAGGCATAGTAAATTTGTAAGCTTCTCTCAAATGGATGTTTATGGTAGGTGTCAAACAGCTCCTTGAAATACTGTTCCAGGAGAGCTGCCTGTGCCAAAGAGTGTAGGTAACCATCCCCACACAACAAGGGTGGGGAGTTTGAACACAGTCATGCCCAAACTGCAAAAAAAAAAAAAAAAAAAAAAAGCTGGGTGTTATGGTGGGCTCCTGTAGTCATAGCTACTCAGAAAGTTTTGGGAGAATAGTCATCTAAGCTCAGGAGTAAGAGCTTGCTTTGAGCTGTAATTCCACTGCACTCTACCTAGGGAGACAAAAAGAAACTCTGTCTCCAACAAAGAAGAAAAAATAGTGTCCTACTTAAGTGACTCCATGAAGTTATGTCAGCGGTGATGCAGCCTGAGTCACACTACTAAAAAATATGAACTGTTGTGTCAGCATAGTGCTGGGAATCTCAATCGTCAGTAGAATCAATACGGTGCATATGGGAGATCATTTCTCTGTCTGTGGATGGAGAACTAAGAAGTGTCCTGGTTCAAACCCTTGAGGGATATCAGCTGAAGTGAAGAGAAACGGCCACTTAGTATCTTTGACTAGAAGCCTGGAGCACAGAACATTACAGGATGAAGTCACTACGTGGTCACTGTGGATGACATCACAATGGATGTTGCCCTGGGTTACCATGTTTATGCTTAACCTTATTCCTTCCTGGCATGTTTAGTGGCTATCTGATTTTGTCCTTGGGATCAGACTGTTAGAAAGAGTAACAGACTGTGGGTTCTGTTCTCCACAGTCAATTCCTGCTTCCTGAAGCTAAAGGATTCAACAACCTTTCTTTCCTTTTCACATCATGGATTTGTAAGCAAGAGGAAGTGTATGTACTATACCTAGTGCTGCCCTGGGATGTTACACACCAGGATCCCAGGCCCAAAGATGAGACAGTGATTTTGCAGACATGAGAGGTAAGTCACACAATTCTCAGTTCTACTTTTTGTGAGATTTTTCTTCTTTCTACATAATAGGCTTGCTTGGGGTGGTAGGTGTCCTACTGAAGGCCCTCTCTCAAAATTTGTTTAGGCAATGTGTACAGTAGTGTACTGTATACCTGCAGTTATGTATTCTTATCTTGGGAAATATCAGCCTTTCTATAAAGGTCCAACATTCCTGAATTTCAGGCCAGCTGTGTACAAATTTTTGGCTTCTTGGCCACATAGGTAGTATAAGTGTTATTATGGGCAACATGTTCTCTTTCCTCAGCCTCCCGCATAGCTGGGAGTCGATGTGCCTATAACGCCCAGCCACTTTTTCTTGTTGTTTGGCCATGGCTGGGTTTGAACCCACTGCCCTCAGTATATGGGGTCAGCACCTTACTCACTGAGCCACAGGCACTGCCTAAGGAATAATTTCTATTCTTTTACATTTGCTTAGGTTCAACTTGTAACCTACAATGTGATCAATTTTGGAGTATGTTCCATGGGATGATGAGAAGAAGGTGTATTCAATTTTGTTATGATAAAATGTTCTCTAGATGTCTGTTAAATCCAATTGTTGAATGGCTTAGTTTATGTCTAAAATTTCTTTGCTTAGTTTCTTTCCTTTATTTTTGTGGGCACAGTCTCATTTTATCACTGTCGGTAGAATGGCATGGCATCACACACCTCACAGTAATCTCCAACTCCTGGGCTTAGGGGATTTTCTTCCCTCAGTCTCCTGAGCAGCTGGGAATATAGGCACCCACCACAATGCCTGGATATTTTGTTGTTGTTTCAAGTTGACCGAGGCTGAGTTTGAACCTGCAATCTTCAGTATGTGGAGCTGTCACTCTATCCACTGAGCTACAGGCACTGCCTTTAGCTTGGTTTCTTATTGGAGGATCTATCCAACACTGCCAACGTGGAAGTAATAACTTCAGCTACTATGGTGACGGAGGAAATCAAGTTGCTCATGTCTGTTATGGTCTTTCTTATAAATTGAGGTGCATTCTGGTTGAGGGCATAAATGTTTATTATTGAAATCTCATCATATTGGTTACTGTTACCAAATATGAAGTGCTCATCATCTTTCTTTCATTTATTGATTTAAAGCCCATTGTACCTGGAAATAAAATTGCAACACTTGCTTATTTCTGATTGCCATTTGCCTGAATTATAGATTATCACACCTTCACTCTGAGTCTATATTTATCTTTTAAGGCAAGATGGGATTCTTTAACACAGAAGATATTTGGCCTGAGATTTTGTTCCAGTCAACCAACCTGTGCATATTTAGAGGACAATTTAAGCCATTCACATTAATTGAGAATGTTGATAACCCTGGTAGTTAGTCTATTATGTATCGATTTTCCGGAAAGTACAGTGGACACTTTTAATCCTTTTGTGACTGTAGAAGTTGGAATTTGATCAAAAGTTTCAAAGTGAATTTACTTTGGTGGTAGAGGATGTGCTTGTCATTATGGAGGATAGGTCTGAGAATATACTAGAGAGCTGGTTTATTTATGGAAAATTTCTTCAACATGTGAATGTCATTAAAGTATTTAAATTCTCCATCATAAATTAAACTTAGTTTAGCTGGATAAAGGATCCTGGGTTGAAAGTTATTTTCTTTTAAGAGGTTAAAGGTCAATGAGCCCCCTGTTCTAGATTGAAAAGAGATTCAGCACAGAGATCTACAGTCATTATTATGTTCTTCCTGTTGTAGTTTATGCTTTTCTTATGTCTGACTGCTTACAGAATTTTCTACTTCATATTAATGTTGGTGAGGTTAATTATAATGTGTCTTGGAGATGCTTTATTTGAGTTGAGTCATGCTCAGGTTCTGAAACTGTCTGCTATCTGCATTTCTGAATGTCTTTCCATGTTTGGTAAGTTCTCCTTGATTATCACTTGAAGTAGACCATCTGGACATTTGGAAGCATTTTTGTTGGCTTCAGGCCTTCCCATAAGGTAAATATTAGTTTTCTTTGAATTGTCACAGAGCCTCCTGAGAGAATGATCAGTTTTTGCTCTCCATTTCCCTTCCATTTTGAAAATTTAAGAGCATTCAAAAGCTTTATCTTCAATGTCAGACATCCTTCCTTCTGCCTGCTCCATTGTTACTGAGGTATTGCACTGCATTTCTCAGATCTTTCACGACTGCAAGTTCTTGCCTCAATGTGTCAAAATATTTGGTCATTTTGTCTTTGAATTCATTGAGTTCTTGGTATAACTTTTGTAATGCTCCTTGAATTTCTAATTCCAACTTTATCTGCATTCTGTTAATAGTATTTGCCATCCAAATTCTGAATTTGATTTCTGATATCTCAGATAATTGCTTATGAATGGGATCTTCTGTTGGGTCCACCTTGTTGTTCCTTGGGGTAGTTTATCTACTCTGATGATTCATGTTGCCATCACTTTTCCAGTAATTCTGCCCCATGATTATTTTTCACCCTATGACTAGATGATCCAATGAGATGAAATTGGATTGGGGGCTCTGGGAGTAGTGATTAACTAGCCCTTTGCTCAAGATCTGGGACTAGTGACTGCAACTTTTCCCCTATAGCTTTGAAAAGGACCCATACATTATTATGGCCTGAGACACTGGGGATCTGCTTGGTGTGGTGGGGCTAAGTGACTCTGTCTTGTTTTCATCTGGTCTCTGTCCAATCATAGTGAATCACCAACTCTTGCTTGAAGTCTAAGCTATGGAGAAATACCAGCAACTAAGACATCTCACCCTCCACAAACAACAACTTTTAAAGGAAAATGAAACCTGTAGACAACATCACATCCAGGGTTCCACTGTGGATTGTCCCTGGGTGATTGGTCCATGTCAATAGTTCCAAATAAATTGTACCAGTCAGCAGACAGTCTCAAGTTGGAGAGTGGTAAAGGTCTAGATATCAGGCATTGGCTTACAGGTTTATAACTTGCTTTGGTCCTCCATGGAGTCAGATGGGTCCATGCAGCAAATAAGTTAGTCTGTGATGGTTGATGCCTCTTTCCCACCATGCACCTCTGTTCCACCCAGGCACAGGTATCCCTTAAGGGTTCTGGCCCAGTTCCCACCAATGAGCAGATACTCCAGAGGTTGGTGTCTGACTGAGACATAGAACGATCTATGTCTCCTTGGCCAGATCACCATAGTCTGCTAATAATCGGCAGTGAGAGCTAAAGCCTAACAATCTCAGTGCTTAATCAAAGCTAGAGAGTTTCACTCAATTCCAGCCCTGCCCCAGATTGATGTTGTTGCAACTTTTATTCTTGCAGGATTGGCATTTCTGTCCCAGCTGTAATCCCCTGCTGGCTGTGAACTGTTTGAGTTCACAAAAACTGTGACTCAGCCCCGCCCTGTGCCACTGCCACTGCACCAATTCTCATGGGGTTGGCAACTCAGGTTCTGCTGCACTCTGTGTTGGGGCAGGTGCACTTAGAATTCACAAAGGATTCTCAGTTTCTACCATTCCCTGGGCTGGGGTGAGTGCTGGTGCTGCTGGTACTGGTGCTGCTTCCATGTCTCCTTTTGTCCCCACAATGATCCCCTGGGGTCCGGTTACATCTTGGTATCAAAAAATCAGCAATTCTTACTCATCTCTACCCTGGGAGTATGCCACTTCTGTCCGTGCTCCATCTCATAGTGCCCCACCCCAGCAGGTACCACCTCAGGCATCCCTTTGCTCATTAGGCCTGCATTTCCATCCCAGATCTTTTCAGCCAGTGGCTGACACAGGAGTAGAGGCCCAGTAACCTCTGGTTGCAAACATAGGTGTGAATTGTCTCTCCAAATTATCCCCAGGGGTGTGAGCCCTTTTGTTCCTGCCACTGCCACTGTTCCACTGTGTCACAGGGAACTGCTTCACCATCTTCTGTATGGCTCCCTTGCTTCACAGTCACTGCTCCACACCTGTGCCAGAGAACCATCAGAGACCTGGAATAGCCCAAGCAAAATCCACACCTCTCGAGATAATGCCCAAGAGCCTGGGCTCCATGGGGGCCAAGTTTTCAGACTTTGGAATGGGAGTGGATGGGAGTGCTGGGAGTTCAGAATTCCATGTAGAGTCTATGTTTAGTTTTATGTGTGGTGAGACAGTACCATGGCACACTATTGTATACTCTCTGATGAAGGACTTCTGGAATTTAGATGTTCTTTCTCGTGGGATAAATGAGGAAGTGATCTGAAATCCACTCAATTGTTTGTAGAAAGTATAGTGCGAGTCATTCTCATGGGGTAGGGGACACTTGTTCTCTTTGCAATTCATTTTCTACATATTGTTCATTTCCTTGGAGTAACAGTTTGCCTCAGAAGGGGAGATGTTCTCTCTTCAAACTTCTTTCTTGGCTCAGCTCCAAACCACCAGGTTACTTGCTAAACTTCTGTCCTTTAACTCCCCCTTCTGGATGGGAGCCTCTGTGGAAAGCTGGATCCACTCAGCCTTCTTGCCTCCTAGCCCCCTTTTTGCCTTATTATAAAGATTTTAAGGTTCATTCCTATTGTAACATAAATGTACACTTCAATCATTATCATTTTTGAAAAAATATTCATTGTGTAAATATAGCACATTATCTGTATAAAATCTTTGGTAAATCTCATTAGTACTCCTGAAGATGTTCCCTCCTAATCTAAGATTTTTAAAAGATTTCATCAACAAGATATGTTGCCTCTGTAAAAACACTTTTCTCTAGTGGAAGAGGTAACCATGTGGTTTTTCTTATTTATTCTATTAATATAGTGGTGTTTTTATATGTCTTATTTTATTTTTTTATCAAGTCATATATACATTGATCATGAATACATTTATGCCTTTTTGGGATTCAATGTGTTGATTATTTCAACAAATCGGGGTGCTTAAATCCTATTAATTAATATAGCTTTCACCTCATTTATTAATCACAATGTTAAGACATTTGTGTTCAATACTTGATAGATTTGACTTGTAACATTGCAATATGCTTCATAGGTGAGTCAAATAATTGATTACCCATATTGAAATAAACTATCAATCCTGGTAATAAATAACATTTGGGAAACATGTATAAAACATTTTGTATGATACCAGACATTCCCTGCATCTATACCGTATATCTGTTATAGATTTGGTCCAGTATTTCTCCCTTTTCCCCGGAAATATACAATGGTTGAGCAGCACCTGTTGCTCAGTGGGTAGGGCACTGGCCCCATACACCGAGGTTGGCAGGTTCAAGTACAGCTCTAGCCAAAGTACAACAAATATATAGCCAGGCTTTGTGGCGGGCAACTGTAATCTCCACTTTTTGGGTGGCTGAGGCAAGAGAATAACCTAAGCCCAGGAATTGGAGGGATCTGTGAGCTGTGTGACACCATGACACTTTAATGAAAGCAATAAAGTGAGGTTCAGTCTTTACAATAAATAAATAAATAAATAAAAATACATTGGTACCATCCTAACTCAAGACAACGCAATCTGCTAACCACAATTGATCCTAATGAGCTTATGCTTCACAGAAGCTGCATGGATAGGCCAATGCCACCAATTCTGGGGAAGTATTGCACTTATTTCTTTGACAACTGGGAACTTACTGTGTTGGTCCGTCTGATGTGAAACCCTTAACTTCCAGTGATCTTTCTGCCTCAACCTCTCAAATTGCCGGGATTATAGTAGTGAGCTATAGTGATTATCCATGCTTATGCTTTGGTGAAAGTTTTTCTCAATAATCCTCACAGATAACAGCCTGCAGATTAAAAAATAACAACTCTATGGGTATATAATTTACACACTCCACAATTCACCCATTTCAAGCACAGAGTCCAAGCCTGCACATTCAGGGATCACTTGTATAATTTGCTTGTTTTTTACAAAACAAATTGCCCTTAAGGTGTAGTAGACAGAAAGAGGCACAAAGGAATGGAGGAAAGAAAATAACAGACAGTACAAGTCAATGAGAGAGATAGAATTGGAGGAAGGAAAGAAAGAGTGACAGAGGCAAAAAGGGAGAGAGGGACAGAGGGAAACAAAGAAAAAGAAAATGTCCAAACTTTGTAGCCCACACCTATTATCCCAGCCCTCTGACATGCTGAGATGAGTGCATTTCTTGAACCAGGGTGTGCTGAGAAAGGACTGAGCAAATGTCAGACACTGTATCTTCAAAAAGTGAAAAAGCATCAACACATTACAACAGGCACCTGTAGTCCTAGTCACATGGGAGTCTCAGACATGAGGATTGCCTTAATCCTGGGGTTTGATGTTGCTATGATCTAGGCTGAGGCCATGAAAAACTAGCCTATAACACACACACAAACCATATCTCAAAAATACCCATACATGGGGAGGAGGAGCATGATGGCAGACAGGATGGATGTCTAGCGCAACTCTCCCAAATCTTCAGGTGAGTTAAAGGCTCACTATATCTTTCCCTCCATGGACTGTTGGTGTGGACAGGCAGTTAAGCATGTACAATGAGATTCTGGATTGCTGGAACTTAAAGTGCAAGCTACAGAATCTGCTAGAGAAATTTTCTGGCCACAGTTGAAGTGGCACCAGTGGAGGCAGCAGCCAGCCCCTCCCCCACAGAGGACTGCAGTTCCCAGTTTGTGGGGAAAGTAGAAGTTTTATGGAAAGATCAGTGGAGTGTGGACTCCTGAGCGAAATTTTGCGACCAGAAAAGAGTGCCTTTTGGAACAGCAGAGGGCTAGAAAGCCTGATAGAAAATTAAGGTGAAAGGATCCCAACCAGGAACAGACACATTTGGAAATGGCTACCCACCAAAGGCAACTATTTCCAGAACAGCAGGTGTGAATGAATGGACTTGGTCATTCCTGGTGGAGAATATTGGCGTAGACTGGTAGTTCAGGGTGTGCAGTTATCAGGCAGACTACAGGACTCAAAAGTATAATCTTGAGCTGCAGACACTGATGGAAAAATCTCAGCACTGCTGCTGAAATGGCGGGCACCAGTGGCAACCAGCCCTTCCCCCATGGAAGATTGCAATTCCCAGTTATTGGCAAAACTAGGTGCAGAGTAGAGAAACTGGTGCAGCGTGGTCTTCTTCACCAAATCTGGAGGTCACATAGGGGTGTCGTCTGGAACAGGTCAGTAGAGGTTGGGCAGCAATTGGAAAGTGGGTATAATTTGAAATTTCAGAAATGTGGATGGCATGCACCTACTTCTACGAGCCAGATATAGTGGTATTCATGGTAACAAGTAAAATGTAAATGAGATATAAGCCTGGGAACCACTCACAGCTGCACATGGTGTCCAGAAAGAGTATTGCAATATGAATATATTCCTATTAAAGATTACCCCTACATCCTTCCTATAGTTGTATTATTTTTACATCTATATATGTGAATGATATTTAGGTGGTTGGTGCCTTTTTCTTCTTCTTCCGTTTTTTCATCCTTTCCTGTCAGAGTTATTTTTAATTTTCTTCTAATTTTTAAATTATTTTTTCTTTTTTCATTTATATATATATATAAATATTCATATGAATACATTCATATATATATTCATTCATTCATATACATATATATTCATCTCTTCCTCTTCCTCCCTTCTTACGGTTGCAGAAAGGGCTTACATCAGATTTTTAGAGTTTTTATTTTTATGTTTTTTTATTTTTTATTTTTTAATTGTTTTTATTTTTTATTATTAAATCATAACTGTGTACATTAGTGCAACAAAGGGGTACAATGTGCTGGTTTCATATACAATCTGAAATATTTTCATGAAATTGTTAGAAGTAACCTTCATGGAATTTTCTTAGTTATTATATGAAGACATTTGTATTCTGCATTTAGTAAGCTTTGCTTGTATCCTTGTAAGATGCAACATAGATGAGTCCCCACCTATTACCCTCCCTCCACATAATAGCCCCCTCTCCTCCTTCCCTCCCTTGTCCCTTTCTCCATATTCTTCTGCTATAACTGGGTTTTAGCCTTCATATGAAAGCTATAAATTAGCTTCATAGTAGGGCTGAGTACATTGGATAATTTTTCTTCCATTCCTGAGACAATTTGCTAAGAAGAATATGTTCCAGCTCCATCCATATAAACATGAAAGAAGTAAAGTCTCAATCTTTCTTTAAGGCTGAATAATATTCCATGGTATATATGTACCACAATTTATTCATCCATTTGTGGTTCAATGTGCACTTGGGTTTCTTCCGTGACTTAGTGATTATGAACTGTGCTGTAATAAAATTTCAAATATAGATATCTTTGTTATAATGTGATTTTGGTCTTTGGGGTGTATACCTAGTAAAGGAACTATAGGATTCAATTGTGGGTCTATTATTAGATCTCTAAGTATTCTCCAAACATCCTTCCAAAAGGATCATATTAGTTTGCCTTCCCACCAGCAATGTAGCCGTGTTCCCTTTTCTCCACATCAATGCCAACATCTCTGCTTTTGGGATTTTGTTATATGGGCTAATCTTACTGGAGTTAGGTGATATATCAAAGTAGTTTTGATTTGCATTTCTCTGATGATTAAGGATGGTGAGCATTTTTTTCATGTGTCTGTAAGCTGTGTGCCTGCATTCTTTACAGAAGATTCTCTTCAGGTCCTTTGACATCATGGGATAGGATCACTTTTTCTTTTTCTTGCTAACATGTTTGAGTACTCTGTGGATTCTGGTTATTAAACTTGTGTCTGAGGCATAACCTGCAAATATTTTCTCCCATTCTGAGGGCCGTCTGCTTGCTATACTTATTATATTCTTGGCTGTGTATAAGCTTTTTAGTTTGATCAGGTCGCAACAGTGTATTTTTGATACTGCTTCAATTGTCCTGGGGGGTCTTCCTCATACTATATTCGACCAGACTGATTTTTCAAGAGTTTTTCCTGAACTTTTTTCTAGTATTTTTAGAGTTTCATGTCTTAAGTTTAAATCTGTAATCCAGTGAAAGTCTATCTTAGTTAATGGTGAAAGGTTTGAGTTCAGTTTCAGTCTTCAACAGTTTGGCAGACAGTTCACACAGCACCATTTGTTAATAGGGATTCTTTTCCCCACTGAATGTTTTTAACTGGCTTGTCAAAGAGCAAATAATGATAAGTAGTTAGATTCATCTCTTGCTTCTCTATTCTGTTCCAAACATCTATCTCTCTGTTTTTGTGCCAGTACCATGCTGTTTTGATCACTATCAATTTACAGTACAGTCTCAGGTATGATAGGGTGATTCCTCCTGCTTTGTTTTTGTTTCTGAGTAATGTCTTGACTATTCGAGTTTTTTTTCTGATTCCATATAAAATGATGAATTATTTTTTCAAGATCTTTAAAATAGGACAGTGGAGCTTTAATAGGAATTGATTTAAAATTAAACATTGCTTTTAGTATTAATGTACATTTTGACAATGTTGATTCTTCCCAGTAATGACCATGGTATGTTTTTCCATTTATTAACTTCTTCAGCTATTTCTTTTCTTAAAGTTTCATAGTTCTCTTTATAGAGATATTTCATGTCCTTTATTAGGTAAACTCCAAAATCTTTCATCTTCTTTGGAACTATTGTGAAAGGAATGGAGTGCTTGACTTCTTTTTTTTTCACCTTGGCGATTGTTGGTATATATAAAGGCTACAGATTTATGGGCATTGATTTTGTAGCCTGAGATGTTGCTGTATTTCTTGATCACTTCTAAAATTTTAGTAGTAGACTCCCTGGTGTTTTCCAGATATACAATCTTGTCATCTGCTAAGAGTGTAAGTTTGTTCTCTTCTGACCCTATGTGGGTACCCTTGATCGCCTTTTATTCCCTAATTGCAATGACTAAAACTTCCATTACAATGTTAAAGAGCAATGAAGACAATGGGCAACCTTGCCTGGTTCCTAATGTACGTGGAAATGACTCCAATTTGACTCCATTCAATATGATATTGGCTGGGGGTTTGCTGTAGATAGTCTCTATTAGTTTAAGAAATTACCCTTCTATACCCATTTTCTTAAGTGTTCTAATCATGAAGAGATGCTGGATATTATGAAAAGCTTTTTCTGCATCAATTGAGGGAATCATATGGTCTTTGTTTTTTTAATTTGTTTATGTGCTGAATTACATTTTTAGACTTACGTATATTGAACCACCCTTGAGACCCCGGGATAAAGACCACTTGGTCATGGTGTATAGTTTGATGTGTTTTGGGATACTGTTTGTTAGGATCTTATTGAATATTTTTGCTTCAATAGTCATTAGTGATGTTCGTCTATAAGTTTCTTTTCTTGTTGAGTCCTTTCCTTGTTTAGGGATTAAGGTAATGTTTGCTTCATAGAATGTGTTGGGTAGTATTCCTTCTTTTTCTATATTTTAGAAGAAGGTTAGTAATATAGGTACTAGTTCTTCTTCAAAGGTTTGGTAGGATTCTGATGTGAAGTCATCTGGTCCCGTGTTTTTCTTTTTGGAAATATTTCATATAGTTGATGCTATTTCAGAACTTAATCTAGGCCTCTTCAGCATTTCCACTTTGTCCTGGCTAAGACTTGGTAGGTGGTGTGCATCCAAGTATTGGTCAATTTACTCCAGATTTTCATGTTCCTTAGAGTACAGTTTCTTGTAATATTGGTTAAGGATTTCTTGAATTTCTGAGGGGTCTGTTGGTATTTAGTCTTTACCATTTCTGATTGATGAAATTAGAGATTTTACTCTTTTCTTCCTGCTTAGGTTAGCCAAAGGTTTATCTATTTTATTGACCTTTTCAAAAAACCAATTTTTGATTTATTGATCTGTTGAATAATTCTTTTGTTTTCAATTTCATTTAATTCTGCTCTAATTTTAGTTATTTCTTTTCTTCCTGTGGGTTTGGGATTGGAATATTCTTCTTTTTCCAACTGCTTGGGATGTCTCATTACATTGTAAACTTTCACAATTTCCATTTTCTTGAGGAAGACTTGCAGTGCTATAAATTTCCCTTTTAGGACTGCCTTTGCAGTATCCCAGAGGTTCTGATGGTTTTTGTCTTCATTGTAGTTTTGATCCAAAAATTTGGTAATTTCCTTCTTAATCTCATCCTTGACTC
Source organism: Arctocebus calabarensis (assembly GCA_963573935.1). Lineage (NCBI taxonomy): Eukaryota > Metazoa > Chordata > Mammalia > Primates > Lorisidae > Arctocebus > Arctocebus calabarensis. Next base: position 644 of record CAUYON010067107.1, on the reverse strand, counting down.
ATCTATCCTTCAGAATAAGGTTATTTTGCTTCCATATTTTTGTATGAGTATGCAGATTCCTGTTATTGTTGAGTTCAACATTTATTCCATGATGGTCTGAGAATGTACAAGGAATAATTTGCATTTTTTTTAATTTACTGAAGTTAGGCTTGTGACTTAGGACGTGATCAATTTTGGAGTATGTTCCATGGGCTGATAAGAAGAATGTGTATTCAATTTTGTTGGGATGAAATGTTCTATAGATGTCTGTTCAATCCAGATGTTGAATGGTTAAGTTTAATTCTAAAATTTCTTCACATAGTTTCTTTTCAGAGTATCTATACAACACTGCTAAATGGGTGTTCAAATCTCCAACTAGTAAGGAGCTGGAAGAAATCAAGTTGTTCAGCTCGGCGCCTGTGGCTCAATGGGCTAAGACACCAGCCACGTACACCTGAGCTCGCAGGTTCGAATCCAGCCAGGGCCCACCAAACAACAATGACGGCTGCAAACAAAAAATGGCTGGGTGTTGTGGTGGGCACCTGTAGTCCCAGTTACTTGGGAGGCGGAGGCAGGAGACTCGCTTGAGCCCAGGAATTGGAGGTTGCTGTGAGCTGTGATGTCACAGCACTCTATCCAGGGTGACAGCTTGAGGCTCTGTCTCA
>CAUYON010067106.1:0-28250 GCA_963573935.1 Arctocebus calabarensis | reverse complement strand
CACGATTCATATACATTCAGAAATATTTTGATCATACTGTTACAGATATCCTTCATGGCATTTCCTTGATCACTATATAAAGACATTAATACTCTACCTTTAATAAGTTTCGCCAGTACCCTGCTAAGATGCACCGTAGGTTTGGTCCAGAATTTCCTTGGCAGTAACACCTCCATCAAGCAAGTGGCAGTCAAACTCTTCATTACTAATGTTCATGGTTTCTTGATGTTTCTTTGAAAAACTAAGAGAAGGAATTTAAAGAAATACTTCCAACTTCTCACAAAGGCAATTCTCCAGGAATTCTGAATCCCACTGCGTGTGTCCTCCAAGCAACAGTGGAAACATTCTTAGAGTATCTGGGCACCATAGGCCAGCCCCATGGAGAAGCCGGAAAGCTGCCGCCCATGCAGAGCTGGAGCCGGAGCCACAGGAGCACTTGGCAGCCCCACCACACCCGTCAGCACCTGGCTCCCACCTGCCAGGGACAACTGCCCAAGGTGGCGCCAGAACAGCTGGCCAAGTGGCAGCCAGGGTGGCGATTTCAGGGACTGACCTCCACATTTTCAATGTCAATAGAAAATGGGTTATGGAAAAGCTGTATGTCCTGTTCATGAAGATGAAGCTCTTTAAATCTATATTGGAACTCCTCTTGCAACATTTCCAGCGAATCCACACATGTTTTGTTTGGGAATGCAACCAATGGTTTTTCCATTAAAAGATTTTGTGGGCCCCGGATGAGTCGGCTGCTAAACAGGACAGGCAGTGGAGGCAAAAACTCCCAGTGGGCTGGATAAATGTCCTCGGCAGGCCACATGTGGCCCACGGGCTGTAGTTTGAGGACCCCTGCCTTAGACAGTGCTTTATACTAAAATTAGGGCTTTCCTGAATCATTTTTCTCTTTTGTCCATCTGCTATAATATTTCTAATTTAATTCTTAATCTACTTATAACTAATACTTAAATATGGATTTTCAACTTACAAAATCATTATTACTAATAACACAAACACATCAAGATATGACTCTTCCCTTGAGTATTTCTATATGCACCCTACAAAGATCATACATGTAATGGTGGCACTAAATACATGATCTCTTTATTGTACATTTTCGTAAATAGGTCTAAAACAGACAGTAAATTGTTTATTCATTTTAGTTTCAACATAATAAAGAATCATACACATTTTAAAATTTCATTAAAGGATTTCAAACTCTCTGCGATGACTTTTTCAATTTACTTTTCCAATTATTTTCTCTTTTGTCTATGAACAGTGTTTACAATTGGCAATTCTATTTGAATCTCACTGTTTCTAATTAAAGATACAAAATATAAAATGTTACATAATAATCAAGACAGTTTGATTGAATATCCTTTTCAAATTCCATATGCCTGCACACTTTATTTTACCAATAATGAGACCTTTGTATGTGTTTGAGAGTAACTAACATCTAGTAATTTTCTGAAAATGAAATGCACATATTGTTAAGTTCATTCTCCTCTTTCTTTTTTTGGTCCTTTGTTGATTTTGAGGAAACCAATTCCTGGGGTATTACAATCTGCAAACTTCCAAAGGGATCTTTTCAGTGCTTTCAAGATCTAATTATGTCATAAGATGGGTCCAAATCTCCTCTTCTGCTAATGCAACTCGTTTAAAAAAACAAAAAACAAAACAAAACAAAAAAATGGTTTAGCTTACTTTCACTGTGTGATGATGAGCAAAACCATGTATTATCTGCTTCAAATTTGGAATCTCATTAAAGACACTGGTAGCACTTTTAAAAAAGTAAACTTAAGAATTAGTTAAAACTTTTCTCTCTTTTTATAAAGTCAATACTGTGGGATTTTTCATTAAGAAAAGTTTTCAAGTGTGACTGAAAATAAAAGAAAATATAATTTTGGGTAAATCTTTATCCATTTCTTAATACTGGCTGCTTGGAAGAATAATTTGGGGAACTTAGAGAAAATACTTATGCCTAGCCTGTGTACCTTAGTCAATTGAATTTATGTCTGAGAAGACTCTTCAGTTTATGACCTCCCAGCAAACTAGCTCACAAAACATGTGGTGAGAAATTGTATATTGATTTATCCACGTGGAAGATAACATTATCATAGCTGCCACAAGATATGCAAATACAGTCCAGTTCTAGCTTAAGGTTATATATAGGTTCTTAGAAACTGCAAGTTTACACAAAATGATATGCACTAAAACCAATTTTAGCAAAGGTTAATTGACATAAACAATTGAATTTCTTTTTCTTTGTTTTTTTTTTGGCAGACTTTCACTCTATCACCCTCAGTAGAGCTGTGGCATCGTAGCTCACAGCAATCCCCAAATCTTGGGCTAGAACAATCCTCTTGTCTCAGCCTCTTTAGTAGCTGGGACTACAAGGGCACACCATTACACATTTTAGTTTTTCTATTTTTTGTAGAGATGGGGTCTTGCTCTTGCTCAGGCTGGTCTCAACTCCTGAGCTCAAGCAATCCACCTGCCTCAGCCTCCAGGGGACTCACAAAGAATTACCAGTGCAATCTGGTCACAGAAAAATCATCTCCAAAATTCTAAATAAAGACCCCCATCATTTCTAATATTAAACATTGAAATAAGTATGATACACACACATATTTTAGAAAAATTAATGAAAAGTCAGATAAAATAATTATTTAAGAAAATTTAATAAAAACACCTCTCTTTACTCAATTTGAGATGAGTCAGTGATTGACAGTGGTTATTGTGAGGTGATTTAAATCAAGAAACAAATGTTTAGAGAAAGGAAATTTTTAGGAGCACCACCTCCTACCACACAGGTCACAATTATAAATATGACTGGTTCACAAAGCACTTTACTATCCTGTTGTTTATCATGGTGCATCTGTGTACTTATAATGCAGTTTATAAATTTTTATTTGACACTAATTTACATTTATTCATTCATTCCTTTTTTAATACTTTTGTTGCAATTGAAGGTTGTGGGTAGCTGAAGCCTATCCTAGCAGCTCTGACACCCTGGACAAGATGTCATCTCATTGAAAGCCACACAACCCCCCCCACACACACACACACTCACACATACATACACACACACTCTCTCTCTCTCCCTCAGACTGGGACCCACTATGCCAATATGCCAAATTGCACATTTTTCAGATGTGGGAGGAATCCAGACTATCAGACAAAATCCACTCAGACATGAAAAGATCATGCAAACTCCACACAGTCATTGTCCCCAGTTGGAATTGATTTTTTTTTCTCTCAACAATGAAACAAACTAAATAATGTCATTTGAGAACTTGCTGTATTCCTACACATATAGATTTTGCTTTTCATAATTTACAATTGTATATGGAGCCTGACAACAGGAAGTTGACCTCTCACACATTATCAAAGTTTGAGCTAATATCACTATAGATATCTAAAAAGAGAAAAACTCATGTTATCTAGAATGAAACATGGGCTGATTCTAGGAAACAATGAAATAAGTTTAAAATAGTTAAGAAGTTTCTTCAATTATAGTTGTGAAGTGACCAATTCTAAGACTAAAATGGAGAAACAAAATTATGTATGTTTATTCAATATAAATGTATTTATGTTATATTTATCACCCCCTTTTCATGTCTCAAATGGCTTTTTTTTTTTTTTTTGCATGTTAGTCTTATGACTGTTTCAGGTTATCCTTTTCATTCATGCGGGAAGAATTGTTAGTTTTCAATTCCAGTTTGAAATTGCATATATTGGTTAGAATCAGTTAAATTCACTATGATTGGCAAAATGTTTCTTTACCATTTCTACTGTATTTTCAGTTGACATATCACATATAAAACTTAATCCTGCTATTTTAGATGTAGAAGGGTATAAATGTTAGTGTTGATGGAAGTTGTCAGTTTGTGCTCATAAACTACTTCGCTGACCTTTAATTTTGATATGATAAAGTTTATTGTCATGTTCATGCAGATTTTGAGGCTTATGCTGTTGTAAGTGGGTATTCTGTATTCATCTACTAGATGTGGCTTTCTTACATTGATAAATTTAACTTGTTCTTTAAAACTTATTCAATCTATATTCCTATAGTCAAAAACTCAACCTTATTTACAACTACTCAATCTGCATCAAATTTGATTAAGGCTTAAATATCTTAATTATTGCTTAATTCATAACAAAAAATCAAGGGCAAATGCTCAAAGTTTTCAAGAGTCAAGTAATAAAATTGAGGACATCTTAAAATAATGACTCTTTATCAATAATTCATATCTTAAACTGAGAACTGTGAGGAGGTCTTTTCATAAAAACAATCTGAAAAAATCTTAAGTGGAGAAAGTATCTTCATGATGCCTCAGGAAAGTTCCTTTCTCCATATGTTCACTCTCACTCTGATTCCCACATTATGGTGGCAAATAATGTTCTTTCTCAAACCCACTTTTAATTGACACTTTGATTGGAAAATGTTCACTCTTTTCTCTCATTTCTGGCTTTGATTTCTGATTCCTTTTCTTGTATGGCACAATTCATCCCAGTTCCAACTCTACATGTATTCTTGAGCCTTGATATAATCTTGGTTGTTTATCATTTCTTTTTTAAGACTCAGGAAAGATTCTATTCCTCAGTTTTAATTATTTATGCATAAATATTAGAAAATTATTATAATATTATATATGGATGACTAACAGTTATGTCTATGATGTTGGGGTTAGAATGAAAAACCTATATGTCATATTTATTCTGTTAAGTATATGTATTATAGTTCCTACCAGTACTTAAAATATGGCTGCAATTATACCTAATGTAGAGTTGCATATCATTAGCAGATTAAATTCCTCCCCATTTTATCCTCCAGAAGCCCCAAAGCAATGAAACTTATTTATGAAACATGTATATGAAGTCATTTTTAGTTTTTAGTTTTACTCATCAAGGTCTAGGGTGAAAGCAAGCAAACAGGCAAATGAGCCCTGTAGCCACATTACAGATCTAAATACTAATATGTGAAAATTACTTTAATGAATATCCAAACCACAATGACAACAAAAACAAATCATTTCTGAAACAAATAAATGTGAAGAAAGAGTTAAGAGTGGAAGCAATAAACGAAGAAGAGGGGCCCCAGTGCATAGCTCTAAATCTGAATGTAGGAAATTAAATGCTAGATTGGATAATCATACTGTCAAGAATTTTTAAATATCTATTTCTGGACTTCAATTAAAAATGATAATAACTCTATGTTCTTACTTCCTCTCATAAAATAAAAGTAATTATAAATCAAAGTACCGTTATCATATTAGAATATAACTCCTGGGAATTTCTATTTGTAATTGCTGCTTATAGGATTTACACTGATAATACCCATACTTTATAAGAGAGTGCTATCATCATATGTTTTCACCTTTTAATTTGTGCTAATCATATAAAATTGGAGAATAAATCTGTTAATGATAACAGGTGTACTTGTTAGCATGCTTAATGGGTATTTTGATTAGTTCATATCCAAAGTATGCAAACATTTTTGATTATCTGTGTATGGTACAGCTTTAGAGCAAAACTCTGAAATGAAATCAAAGAATTTCTAAGTTCTGATTTTCAATATCTCCTTCTGCTTAAGGCAATGCCTCTGAGGAAAAGGAAAAAAAATAAAATCTGCAGGCAGTACCATATAGAGTTTAAATTCTGAGACTGATGACCTACCTAAAAAAAACCTGTTAATAATCTCAGCAGCAATAGATAAAAATTGGAAGCCTAATGTTTCATCTTGTTTGTAATAATAAAGGTATTCAAAATGCTCCATATGTTTAACTTCCAGTTGAGTAGTGAATTCAACAGTATTTCAGAGTCGTATAATTAGGTAATACCATTAATTCTTGCTGACAGTCAAAATTCTATAATGATTAGCTTTTCACTATGTTATATGAATAAATACCAAAGGATACTAAATACCATATTCTTGAATTTAGTTCTATTTTTCTTATATAATGTACTTCAGATGTTAATGTTTCTAAGCAATTTTAACTCTTTAGAAATACTTATTTTTAGGGCAGTGCCTGTGGCTCAAAAGAGTAGGGCGCCAACCCCATAAACCGAGGTGGTGGGTTGAAACCCAGCCCTAGCCAAAAACTGCAAAGAAAAAAAAAAGAAAATAAATAATTGCTTTTATGTTTTATAAGGTTATGAAACAGTCTTTAGAGAGAAGTGACAGGCTCACTTATTACAAAGCTCTTCATTTACTGCTATACTAAGCAATACTAGTTTTGCTCATTCTAAAACATCAATCCATCAGACTCAGAAATAAATCACTGGTGAACAGTTACTTTTTTATGTTTCTTATTTCTCAAAAGTTACGTGTTAATTGAAAGAAGGATATTAAAAATATACCACAAATTCCAAAACATGCTTCCTCAACTGGACCAAAAAACATAAACTTTTAATTTTTCAAGTAATGACCCTTAATGAATTGTGCTAGGTAATTCACAAAGATTTAAATCTTTATGAAAACTATATGAAATTGATTGTTATGAGGTCCATCTTGGATTTCATTTATTGATGTAAAAATTGAATTCTAAGGACATTTCTAATGAAATAAGACTGATAAAGAACAACACAGTGTTTTGAAATCACAGTTACAATATTTTTTGCTTTGTGACATATAAAATTTGTTTTCCAATTAAACTTAATTTACATAAACATTCCCTTATATCAAATAAGAACAAATCCATCAATCTCATTTATGCAAGATTAGGAAAAGTGGCTAACATTTATGTTATGACCAGTGAGTTGAAGCAATCATTACTGTTATTTTTCCTAGGAGAATGTCCATGTTAGAGAATGCATATGTAGCCCTAAAGATGCCAAATTTATCATGGTACCATTTGGGGAATCTGCCAATTAGGGAATAGGACGTGCCTTACTGTATCCCTAAAATCGTGACGGGTTGTAAATAATTTCTTGTGCTTTCATATCCATGATAATTGGCCTGCTAAATATAAAGAAAATGTTAAGCCTTTGGGGTGGCACCTGTGGCTCAATGGAGTAGGGCTCCGGCCCCATATGCCGGAGGTGGTGGTTCAAACCCACCCCTGGCCAAAAACTGCAAAAAAAAAAAAATAATAATAATAATGTTAAGCCCTTTCTCAATAAGCCACAGGGGCCATACTTTTGTACATAAATTTATAGATGAATCTTACAGTTGAGTTTTTTGTCTCCTATAAGATTTGTTATCAAACAATAAGAATGAACTTGCCAATATTTGAATTCTGCTCATGTAAAAAAATTTTCTCTTAAAAGGGAACATTAAAAAAATATCCAGCAAACAAGTAAACAAAAAAGGCCCATATCTATTTGTAATGAGTAACAAAGCTCAAACTATTTGAAAGACCAAATGGGCCTAGAATTTCTCCCTGGAAGATCCTTCTAGTTGTCATTACTTAGATGATTTCTCGTTTTCAGCTTCTCAGGCTCTCAGTCTCCCTTAATCCAAGGTTCATTCACAGAAATTCCAATCTGGCCATGTCATCCACCTGCTGACTGGCCTGAGAGTAAGCATGTAATAAAAACCATCTGTACACACATCCCAATCTCTCACCTTCAAAGAAATTCCATCAGGATCTAATGAAGGGACACTCCTCAAAAGGCATGATATTTTACTTATATTAATAAAATATAAGACTTTGTTCCTAAAAGTCACAATTATTGTACTAACTTATGGTTTTTCCTATTCTTGAAAAATATAAATGAATAATAAAAGAGAAGAGAACTCTATTTTAGAAAAGACCATCACAACACGATCTGTGTATTGCTGATGGTTTTGTAGAGAAATAGTGGCAAAATATAGGAATTCAAAATCCAGTTGTGTGGTGCGCTATTGGGGACGGATCATCCCCCTTTCCAAGACAAGCAGTTAACCAGATTTGTTGTCTAGAAATTACCTTGTGTGACTAATGTTTTGTCCCTTTGCTCTTAGTTTCTTACCCCATATTCTCTAACTCATGCTTCTCTGGGCTCCATATCTTCCCCTTGCCCACTAATAAATTCCACGTCAATAGCATTTATAATTTCAGAAAGTGAGAAGTCTCGCTAATGACTTCACACCAGGGGAAGGTAAAATGTTTGCCTGCTTCCCTAGAGCAACAAAAGAGCCATGAAATCAGTTTTTATCACCTGGGTAGGTGCTAAAGTATTTCATCAGAGAATCACTATAACTTATGGAACCCAAGTTCATAATCCTATTTGAGTGTTACATTTCATTCATTTGCTCATTTATTTCTATAAGAACAATAGCATGTATAATGATGCCTTTGAAATATACATCCAAGAGGAATTTAAATTCTAGGAAGCAGGTGACAGTGTGGCATGAAGAACACATCAGTAAGTATAATATGTCATGGTTAAACTTGACCTAATATAACATCCAGTTCAGGAAATTTAAAATGGAATCATGTGGCCTCATTATTAAAATTAAACTCCATAAACTCTATTGATAGCATTTTTTCCTCAGAAAATGTGGTCCTATTTTCAACAACAAACTAGAAAATTAACTTTTTAAAATATATTCAAGAAATTGCAAAGCCTAAAAACAATTTCTGCCCACCTATTGTTCTATTCAATACCATTAAGTAAATTAAGAATTTATGTATACATTTTTCACTATAATTTTAACATTTTAATTATCCAAACTTTTGTTTTTATATTAGCTTAAAAACGAAGATATGTAGATATGCTGAGATAGGAAAAAACCAAAAGCAGAGCAAGTATTATGGTTGCAGTTAAATCACATTAGAGCAAAAGAGTAAAAACAAATAATGTGAACATTTTAATAATTATTTCTTATGGCAGGATTAATTATTTTAAGTTTAAATAAATGAAAGTCTCAGTTTTTGAAGGTCGCCTAAAAATGAAGATAGGCTTTGAATAAGCCAAAATTCTTACTTATATTATTTCCTTTTAAAGCTACCATCTGTTCATATTATTACAAATGAATTTTTTCGAAGCCATTTCAACTATTTTAGTCATTATGTGTACTTATTAATGCATTTAGTGTAGTTTAAAAATCCACTAAGTTTTTGTAACTATTTAAGTATCATAAAGATAAGAGTGCTGGGTCTGCTCCGATTGTGTGGGTTGATTATTTGCTCTATTTCTCAGCTGTGCAGAAACTTTTTAATTTGATCAAGTCCCATTTATTTATATTTTTGTTGTTGTTATTGCCATTGGAGTCTTGGTCATAAATTCTTTGCCTAGGCCAATGTCTGGAAGAGTTTTCCCTTCATTTTGTTCTGGCATTCTTATGATGCCTTACATTTAAGCCTTTTATCCATCTTGATTAATTTTTGTGTGTGGCGAGAGACATGGATCCTTTCTAATTCTGCACATGGCTGTCCAGTTCTCCCAGTACTAGAATCACTGAATAGGGCTTATTTTCCCTAGTGTGTCTTATTGTTTGCTTTGTCAAAGATCAGTTGGCTCTGTGTAGATGTCATATTTGTGTTTGACTCTGTTCCATTGATCTATGTCTCTATTTTTTGTCCCAATACCTTGCTCTTTTGGTTAGTATGGCCTTGTATGGTTAGTATTGAAGTGTGGTAACATGAAATATCCTGGTAACATGAAATATAGTCTGGTAACATGAAATATCTAGTAAATTGAAAGATTTCTCCTTTTTACTTTGACTATTTAGGGTCTTATCTGGTTCCAAATGAAGCATAGAATTTATTGTTCCAGGTATGTTAAATATAATGTTGATATTTTGATGGAAATTGAATTGAATCTGTAAATCGTTTTGAGTAATATGGACGTTTTAGCAGTGTTGATCCTACCAATCCATGAACATGATGTCTTTTACCATGTGTTTTTGTCCTCTGTGATTTCTTTCCTCGGTGTTTGGTATTATAGTTTCTCATAGAGATTTTTCACTTACTTGGTTAGGTATATTTCTAGATATTTTATTTTCTTTGTAGCTATTATGAATAGCTTTATGAGTCTTTGAGTTGTGAATATTGTGAATTGTGAATATTGTGAGTCTTTGAATTGATTCTCAGCTTGACTGTTATTGGGGTATAGAAAGAAATGCTACTGTTATTGGTGTATAGAAATGCTGCTGATTTGTGTACATTGATTTTGTAACCTGAAACTGCTGAATTTATAGATCAATTTCAGGAGTTTTTTCTTTCTTTCTTTCTTTTTTTATTAAATCCTAGCTGTGTAACAGTAATGCAATCATGGAGTACAATGTGCTGATTTCATATACAATTTGAAATAGTTTCATCAAACTGGTTAATAGCATTTTTAGTGGCGTCTTTAGAGTTTTCCATATGTAAGATCATATCATCAGTGAAAAACAGTGGTTTGATCTCCTCTGTTCTGACAGGGATACTCTTCATTTTTCTCTCTTGTCTGATTACTCTGGCTAGGACTTCAAGCACGTTGTTGAACAAAGTGGTGATAGTGGGAAGGAATATTTGTCTTGTTCCACTTCTCAGAGAAAATGCATTCTACTTTTTCCCATTCAGTATGATATTGGCTGTGAGTCTGTCATATGTGGTTTTTATTGTTTTAAGTTATGTTCCTTCTATGCCTAATTTGTTGATGGTTTTTTATCATGAAAGGATGTTGGATTACTTTGAATGCTTTTTCTGAATCGTTTTAGATGATGATATTGTTTTTGCTTTTGCTGCTGTTATGTGGTGAATCATATTTATTGATTTACATGTGTTGCACCATCCTTGTATCTCTGGGATGAATCCCACACAGTCATGGTGGATTTTTTTTTTTTTGATGTCGAAAATCCAAATGAAACTTAAGATAATGAATAATAATAAAATATACATGTGAGAATATAAAATACTTCAGAAAAAATTGACTGTAAATCTCAGCACTTCTTAGAATAATTTTTGAAATTTCACACACATTCAATCTTGTTGGGTGTTATGAATCCAACTTGTGGACCATTTATTTTATATTTAAGCTAATCTGTATAGAGGGGAGACTAGAACATTTTCTACTATTGCTAAGATTTTTTTTTCCTCTTATTTTTCTTTTCTTTTTTTTTTTTAAGACAGAGTCTAACTCTGTTGCCCTGGGGAGAGTGCTATGGTGTCACAGGTCATAGCAACCTCAAACTCCAGAGTTCAAGCAATCGTCTTGCCTCAGCCTCCCAAGTAGCTGGGACCATAGGCGCCAGCCACAAAGCCCAGATAGATTTTCTATTCTTGGTAGAGATGGGGTTTCACTCTTGTTCAGTCTGGTCTTGAATTCCTGAGCTCAAGTAATCCACTTGCCTCGGCATCTTCAAGTGTTAAGATTACAGGTGTGAGCCACTGAGGCTGGCCTTATTCTTAAGGTTTTTAAAAGTTGCTTAAGTTTTATTTTCTAACTTTAAGTTATATTCATATGCATATCAAACTAATATACCACATTGGCAAACCATTCACTGCATTTGTAGGTTTTAAATTGTATTAATATTATGATACACTGGTAAGACCAGTGGATACAAAGAAGATGCAAATCTTTGCAGATAGAATTGTGCTCATAGGCATGCGGGATACAGTCATCAATGTCCTGTTCACATGTCAGTCTGCTGGTGCTAGTGGTCTTCTAGCATTTTCTTGAGGATTTTTGATCTATATTTACAAGGAATATAGGTCTGCTGTGTTCTGCTGTGGCCTTTCTTAGCTTTCATATCAAGATAATACTAACTTTATAGAATGAGTTGGGGAGGATATCCCTTGATGTTATGCAATAATTTATGCAGTATGGGTACCAGATCTACTTTGTAGGTCTGGTTAAATTCCCCTGTTAATCTATCTGCTGTGGGTTCTTTATTTTTTTTTTAAAGAACTTTTATTATTGCTTTAATGTTGCTGTTCATTATTGGTCTGTTCAGGAGTTCTGTTTCTTCCTGAAGAGGTTTGGGAGATTGTGTATTTCTAGGAAGCTGTTAATTTCTTCTATGTTTTCTAGTTTGTATGCATAGATATTTTCGTAGCTTTCATGAGTGATAGTTTGTATTCTGTGGAGTCAGCTGATTCAGTATTATGATAGAATATTAAAAATGTACTCTAAATAACTTTGGGGAGAAAATATAGGTAATTCTTGCATTGAAATATGGCATTAGTTTTGTTTTTGTTGGCAACCATTTAATCATTGTGATGAAATAATACATGTAAGAATTCCTATTGCCTAGTGGTAGCACAGCCTTCACAACATCACAGTGCAGTGCATTACTCATGTGTTTGTGGTGACACGGGTATAAACGAACCTATTGTGTTGAAGGTCCTATAATTAGTGTTGCACATACAATTATGTTCAGTACATAATCCTTGAAAATGGTAATAAATGACTCTTAGTAGTATATATGTTTACCATACTGTATATTTTATCATTATTATGGAGTGCATTCATTCTACTTATTAAAACAATTTATCAGTAAAGTAGCCTCAGAAAGATATTCAGGAGGTATGCCAGAAAAAGTGATAATGTTATTACAGGAGATGGGTCCTAAATTCTTTCCAGTGTCCAAGATGTGGAGATGGATGACAATGACATTGATGATTCTGACTATGTTGGCCTAGACTAATGTGTGCATTTGTGTCTTAGTTTTTAACAAAAAAAGACTTAAAAGTAAAAAAAAAAAAAAAGAAAGAATTCAAAATATAAAAAAGCCTTTAGAATAATAATATGAGAAAAGAACATATTTTGGTATATAGGTGTATAATGTTTTTGTTAAGCTACATTGTGTTACAAAAGAATCAAAAAGTTAAAAAAAATTAAATGTTTAGGAAGTTAAAAAGTTACAGTAAAATGAACTTAATTTACTTTTCAAGAAAGTTTTTTTAAATAAATATAGTGTAAACTAAGTACACAAGCATACAGTTTTTATAAAGTCCACCATAGTGGAAAGCCATGTCCCAGATACACATTTACTCACCATTCACTCACTGACTTACTCACATCAACTCCCAGTCCTACAATCTCCATTCATGGTAGGTGCCTATATGGATGTACCTTTTTTTTTTTTTAATCTTGTATAGCATATTTTTACCATACCTTTTCTATGTTTAAATATACAAATACTTATTGTGCTGCAATTGTCCACAGTATTCATTATAGCAATATGCTGTGCAAGTTAGCAGTCTAGAAGCAATAGGCTACACCACACGATCTAGATGTGTAGTAAGTTTGTGTAAGTACACCCTTTGATCTTTGCACAAAAACAATTGCCTAATGATGCATTTCCCAAAACATATCCCTATATTTAAACAACACATGACTGTGTACATATATATTTGTTATACATGTGTAGATGGAATATGTATTATTTATACATAAAAATGACATACATAACTAATTGGGATATAGTTAATACAAAGTGAAGCCATGTTAATATGCACAACTAATATTAAATATTAGGTATTTACTACATTCAAAGTATGAAACCATCATCTCTAATTCCAAAACATTTTTCATCACCCCAAATGAAACCCTTAATCCATTAAGTATACACTATCCCCCAGACCCTGACAAACATTAACCCATTTTCTATATGTATAAATTTTCCTAATATTTTGGATATGTATTATGAAAGGAATTTTAAAATATGTTAGTCTTCCTTCCTGGCTTGTTTCACTTCTCATTTTCTTCAATGTTCATCAACATTTTAGCATGGATTAGTACTTCATTCCTTTTAATGGCTGAATAATATTCCATCACATGAATATATTGCATTTTGATTTGCACACTTGTTGTTTTGTGGTAATTTGGATTGTTTCTGCATTTTGGTGATTTTGTATAGTGCTGCTATGAATATCCATGTGCAAATTTTTGTTTGAACATCTGTTTTCTAATATTTTGTATATATACCTAGGAACACAATTGCAAGGTCATCTTATGATTCTATGTTTAAGTTTCTTAGGAGCTACCAAACTGTTTTCCACACTGCATGCAGTATTTTACCATTCTACTAGCAATACATCAGGATTCCAGTTTCCACATCCTCATATTACCTTGTTATTTTCTATAGTTTTGTAATCATCCTAGTAGTTGTAAACCAATACAGCATTAAGGTTTTCATTTAAATTTCCTTAATGACTAATGATATTGACAATATTTCATTTGCTTTTTGGACATTTGCTTTGGGAAAATGTCTATTAAAAGCACATATTCATTTTATAATTGAGTTATTTGCCTTTTGATTGTGGTAATATCAGAGTTCTGTATATATTCTAGATTCTGCACTCTCATCACATGTAAGACATAGGAATATTTTCTTCCATTATTTAAGATTTTTTTTTAATTTTCCTGATACTGTCCTAATGCACAACAGTGTTTAATTTTTAAGTCAAATTTATAAGATTTCTATATTGTATTTTCGTGCTCACATTTTTGGTTGTATCTAAGAAGCCATTGCCATCTCCTTGGTCAAGGAGCTTTCTCCTTTACTTTTTTAATAAGAGTCTTATAGTTACAGCTATTATGTTTATGTATTTATCCATTTTAAGTTAATTTTTATATATGAAAATATAGGAATACACTCTTTCACATGTAGATACCTACCTAGTTGTCTCATCATTATTTGATGAAACACTATTATTTCTTCATTGAATGGCCTTAGAAACCTTATAATTTGTAATTTGTAGAGCATTACAATCTAAATAATCTTGTCTTCCTATTCATAAGTATGGAATGTCAGTCTATTTATTTGTCTTATATTTTCATTTTGTGATGTTTTATGATTTGTTGTGATGTATTGCATATTCCTGGATAAAATTTTTCTAAGCATCATATTCATATCAATTATACTGTCAATGGAATAATCTTAATTTTATTTTCAGATTGTTCATTGCTTATTTATAGAAATTCAACTGTTTCTTGAATGATGAGGTTTTATTCTGCAGCATGTTGAAATCATTAATTAACTTTAATAGTATATTTTTCTTTCTTATGAGTTTCTATATATAAAGTCATTCCATTCACAAATAGAAATAATTTAAGTTCTTCCTTTCTATTTTAAGTGACTTTTTTCTTCTCCTTTTGCTTTTTTCTAGAACTTTCAATACAGCATCATATCTAAAATTCTGTGGAAATTTTTCAGTCATAGATCATTGAATATAATAGTCATAGGTTTCTCAAAAGCATCCATTATCATGTTTAGGCAGTATATTTTTATTTCTAGTTCATTGATTGTGTCACAAAAATGTGTTAGGGTTTGTCAAATGATTTTATTGCATCAATTAAGATGTCAATATGTAAAAGGAAAGTGGTGTCAGAAAGATGATAGAAGGAAGCCCTGAAACCTCCTTCCCAACACTGTCAATTCAACAATATTACACAGCATTTTTGAGAAATCAAAAAACAAAAATAACATGGGAGACTTTTGCATGCGGGCTAGCATGAAACCAGACACATTGGAGCCTGTAGGAAAGAAGCAGACTGTACATTCAGTGTTACAATTGCCCAAGGTCTGCTTGAGGCACTGGCTTTGTCTTATGTGTTTTAGAGCACTGATGTAATTGGGTATACTCTTGTCACCTGGTGGCCACTGACAAAGATTTCCACTTGAACAAGAAAGCTAGTACATGTCAGAGCTCCACTCTCTGGCTCATTGAAAAGCAAATGGGGACTGCACTAATGTACACAGCTATGATTTAATAAAAAAAAGATATTGCAACTGATAAGAAGTTCCTTATAATTCTATACATGGAATCAGCTCAAACGATATTCCTTAAATAAATGAATACAATAAAAAAGTAAAAATAAATAAAAAGTAAAAGAAAAGCAAATGGGAATGAAAACAAACCAAGCAAAAGTCTGCCAGCTTATTCTAGAAGAGAGAAAGAAAGACTAGAACCATATGTATAAGCTTCAAATTTTTCTGTGTGCTGCCCAAGCTTCTGTTAAGCTTATCTTAGAGAGGTGACATGACCTGGTATTGTCTGCATGCCTCGCAGTCACTGAAATGAAGATCAGGGTTTGAACTAGTATATATGTTTTTTAGATACATCAAGAATATCTGGTTGCCTGATTCATAAGAGACTTCCTTTGAGACCAGATGACAACAATTAGGAGAAATGGCTTTAAATAACACATAGAAATCAATAGATGCTCAATGAAGTCAAAGGGAATGCGAACTCAGAATTAAAATAAAGAGATGTAATAATATAAATTGCATACAAAAAATATTTAGCAGAAATTATGAAGTTGATGAGGACAATGACTGAAGAAAATAATCTATTAGAAGTGTTCAAATATAGACAAGAAAAAGCAGAAGAAAGACTGTAGAACTAAAAAACGGGTAATTAATAAGTATCCAGAAAAAGGAACGAAAATAAAAATAGACTGTAAAGAGTGAAGAACACCCGTAGCACAGTGGTTATAGTACAAACCTCATACAGCGAGGCTGGTGGTTTCAGATCCAGCCTGGGCCAGCTAAGCAAAAATCACAACTGCAACAGAAAAATACCCAGGCATTGTGGCAAGTGCCTATAGTCCCAGCTATTTGGGAGGCTGAGGCAAGTGAATTACTTAAACCCAAGAGTTTGAGGTTGCTGTGACCTGTGATGCCACAGCACTCTGCTGAATGCAACATAGTGAGACTTTGTCTCAAAAATAAATAAATGTATTATAATGAAATTAAATTGGTTTGATACTGGTATGAAGAAAATATATAGAACAATGCAATAGTATAGAGAGCCCAGAAATAATCCATGTCCATATTATCAACTGTTCTTTATCTAAAGTGCAGAGAATACACAATGGAGAAATGACAGTCCCTTCAAGAAAAGATGGTGAGAAAACTAGATTTCCACATGCAAAAAAAGCAAATGGGATCCCATTTTTATGCCATTCAAAAAAGTCAAAACAAAATTTCTGAAATAGGCTTAGTGGAAAAAAAATTAGTTAAATGAAATGGAATCCTACAAAATAAGTGAGAATATTTGCAAACTACATACAAGGGTATAACATGAGAAATATATAAGAAACTATAAAATTAAATAGCGAACAAACAAACCCTCCAAAGCAACAACATAATCCAAATAACCATATTTCAAATGAGGGAAGGACCTGAATAGCCATTTTTAAAAGAAGACATACTAATGGCCAACATGTATATAAAAGGGTACACAATGACACTAATCATTAGGAAGTGTAAATCACACCCCCAACCACAATGAGATATCTCCTCGCATCCATTAGAATAGCTCCTATGAAAAAATGGGGGGGGGCAGGAGAGAAGGAGAGAGTCATAGGGAAATACAGAGAGATGGGGAAAAGAGGAGCGTGAAGGAAGGAAAGGGGAAGGAGAGAGGGAGTGAGGAAGGAGAGAAAGAAAGAAGAAGGAAGGAATGGAGGGAGGAAGGAAGGGAGGACGAACAGAAGAAGGAAAGAAAGACAGGAAGGAAGGAAAAAAGGGAGGGAGGGAGGAAAAGAAAAGTGCGGGTAAGGTTTAGAGAAATTGAAATTGTATATTTCTAGTGAGACTGTAAGATGGTTCCATCATTATGGAAAATAGTATGGAGATTTTTTGAAAATTAAAAATACAAATTCCATATGATCCAGTAATCCTACTTTGGAAATTTATGCTAATAATTGAAGTCAGCATCTTAAAGACATAGGTCTGCCCCTTGTTCAATACAGCATTATTCAAAATGTGTAAAATGTGAAGATAACCTAAACACTCATCATACATAATAAAATATTATTGTTCTTTAAAAAGAAGAAAATATTGCCATATTTGATATCATAGCTAAACCTTGAGAACATTATGCTGAATGAAATAAGCTAATCATAGGACAAATATTACATGATTCCACTGATATGAGGTATGTAAAATAGTGAAACACATAGAATCGGAAAGTGGAATTATGGCTGCGCTAAGTTGGGGGGGGATGGGGAGTTGCTATTCAATGGGTATAAAATTTCAGTTATTCCAAAAATTAAGTTCTAAGGTTCTGTTCCTATAATTAACAATAATCTAAAGTACACTTAAAAATTTTTGAAGAGGGTGCATCTTATATTAATTGTTCTAACCACAATAAGTAAAAAGATGATCATGTGAATATATTCCCTTCATGCTATCAATGTGGCATATTGGTTTATTCTCATATGTTGAGCCACTTCTGCATTTTTGAGATACATCTCATTTGGATATTATGTATAATCTTCTTAATATGCAGTTATATACTTATTGGTTTTGTTAGTTGTTCTGTTTATTATATTTTGTGAGACGGAGTCCCACTTTGTTGCCCAGGCTATAGTGCTGTGGTGTTCCCCCAGCTCATAGCAACCTCAAACTCCTGGGTTTATGTAATCCTTCTGCTTCAATCTCTTGAATAGCTGGGACTGGAGGCACCCAACACAATACCTGGTTAATTTTTTTCTATGTTTAATGGAGAGGGAGTCTTGCTATTGCTAATGCTAGTCTCAAACTCCTGTGCTTGCCTTAGCCTCCCAAAGTGCTAGGATTATAGGCATGAGCCACCATACCCAATCTTGATCTGGGTATTTCTTTTTTTTTTTTATTTCTTTTTTTAAAATAATTTTATTGAATCATAATTATGTACATTGGTGCAATCATAGGGCACGATTCGTATACATTCAGAAATATTTTGATCGTACTGTTACAGATAGCCTTCATGGCATTTTCTTGATCACTATATAAAGACATTGATACTCTACCTTTAATAAGTTTCACCAGTTCATCTGCTAAGATGCACCATAGGTGTGTTCCCATTAATTGCCCTCCCTCTACCCATCCTCCGCCCCTCCCCTCCCCTCCCTTTCCCCTTCCCCTGTATTCCTCTATCACGTGTTTTGAAAGATAGTTTCATCTGCTATAAAATTCTTTGTTGACAAGTTTTATTTTTGTTCTGTTTTTTAGCTCTTAAATATGTAACTAACTGACCTCTATGCTTCTGAAAAGAAATTGGTATAAACTTAATGGACTCTGCAATAACTTTTGGAAAAAGTTCAAATGTATAAATAAATGAATCAATTAATCCAGAGCATGCATGATGACTCAATGAATGACTCTGAAATCAGATGACTTTGTTTAGAAGTTAATTTGACATATCTTATTTTTCAGGGACTTATGATAGCTTCTTTTCTCCTTTCCTATTTTTAAATCATGCTTTTGTTGTTCTGGTCACAAATATTCATTGTTGTTAATATCTATCATATCTATATTTCTTTTCTCAGTTTTGTTTCATACAGGACATTTATCCATCTCCACTTTTCTAGCAACTTATCTGCTCTCTCTAACTCTTCAAGTATTATAAAGAATTATTTCAATAATTTTGACTTGAGTTTTCTTAGTGCTCTGGAAAATAATACATTTCGGCCAGGAGACATACACAGTTAGGGCACTTACATGATTCTTTCAAAAATTAGGTCTGCATTTTCAGCTTGATGTTTATTTCCTTTGATAGAAAAGACAGAGTAAAAGTAGGAGTTAAGTAATTCTAATTTTTACTATCTGTCAACACTACATTATGAGCTCTGAATAGCAGACCCGATGGATGTTTCCAGTAATTTATTTCTTTTTTTTGTTTGTATGTTCCAAATATCAACTTTAAAAAGTTTTTATATGATGTTACTAACTCATAAATAAAATGTTGTAAGTACTAGGCACTGGATGTTACAGGGCAAAAAGTCTTCGTGCCTATCAGCAACATTACAGAGCATATCATCTATAATTAAGGTGCAAGTTGCAAATTTCAACTAAAAAGAAATAAATGCTTGAGACCAAATGCTAATATGTATTCAATGCTGATGTGAAACCAATAGACAAACAACTAAACACCACATAAGAGTAAAATAAAATTGTATTTAAGTGGGAGGAGGGTAGAAAGAAGAGGGAAAGGGAATGAAGGAGGGGCATTGGGAAACTCACCAAATGTGAAGGAGGAGCCCTCTGCGTGAAGGGCTTACCTACAACTTGAACTTTACCTTAGAACCACAAACAATGTATACAATGTAGCCTAATCATTTTTACCCTCATATTAATCTGAAATAAGAATAAATTAGAAAAAAAATTTTTTAAAAGAAAGACATTAGAAGAAATGTATAGGAAGGAGTGACTCTGTCAAGGCAATCAGGGAGATTCATAGGGGAGGTGAATTTTTAATTGGATCTGGTAAAATGTTTTCCTTATTTTGTAGGTGTTTTAATCTTTTAGATATTCTTCAATTCTCTGTGCTTCCATTTGTTTTTATTCACCCTGACCTTGACTTGTTATAATTGTTTTTTATTCAGTATTTTTTTCTTTCACCTTATTAGAAGTTTTACTGTCTCCATCTATTTCATGTCCTCTTGACTTTATTTTTTCTCCCTTTCTGTTTAGGTCCATACTTTATAAGGTTAATGATTTGTTCTTGTTTTTTTTTTTGTTTGTTTTTTTTTTTTGAGACAGAGGCCTCACCCTATTGCTCTGAGTAGAATGCTGTGGTACCACAGCTCACAGCAACCTCCAACTCCTGGGCTCATGCGATCACCTCCCAAGCAGCTGGGACTACAGACACCTGCCAAAATGCCCAGCTACTTTTTATTTATTTTTTTTTGGTTGCAGCTGTCATTGTGCTTGGTGGGCCCAGGCTGGATTAGAACCTGCTAGCTCAGGTATATGTGTGGCTAGTGTCTTAGCCTCTTGAGCCACAGGCACTGAACCTTTTTTTTTTTTTGACAGTGTCTCACTTTGTTGGGTTCAAGCAATCCTTCTGTGTCACCTCTTAAGTAGGTGAGACTGCAGGCACCCTACTTCAGTATCACATCTGGATAAATTTTCTATTTTTAGTAGAGATGGAGTTTTACTCTTGCTCAAGCTGGTCTTGAACTCTTGAGTTTAAGCAATCCCCTTACCTCAGTTTCCCATAATGCTAGGATTATAAGCCTGAGCCACCACACCCAGTCCGTACTTAATGATATTCTCAGTGTTCTTGACTTTTTGTTCCAATTGTTGCAATTTATGAGCAAAACCTAGACCATGAAGAAATCCAAAATGTTAACCTTGTATTGTTCTATAAGAAAATCTCTCTATTGGGCATATTTTGATAATAAATCAAATCATGTCATTATATCAGTTGTCAGAGATGCCTTCAACAATTACCACAAACTGAGTGAGCAGCTTCAACAACAGAAATTTATTGTCTTAAGTTCTGGAATGCGGAAGAACAAGTACAATTGGCTTGTTTCCTTTAGTGAGGGAAAGCTTGTCACGAGTACTCTCTCTTTGATTTGATAGAAGGCTATCTTCTGAGGGTCACTGCATATCATCTTCCTTTTATGCATATCTGTGTATGCCCAAATTTCCCTTATTTATATAAGAAAAGGTATATTAAAGTAATATCCACACTAGTAAAGTCTTTTCAACTTGATTACCTCTATACAATCCCTGTCTGTTACTAAAATCACATTCTGAATTATTCATGGTAAGGGCTACAACTGTGGTGCCCAAACCCTGGGATGCAGTCGGAGACATATTAGGCACCTGGCCACAGAGTTCTGTCTGCACCCATCACATGCCCTTATGTGAGGAAAAAAATTGTCTTCCACAAAATTTAGGAACTGAACGGTGTAACAGGAGGTGAGCAGCAAGGGATCAAGTGAAGCAGCTTCATCAGTATTTACAGCTGCCAATCCCTCCCCATTGTGTACATTGCTGGCAGCACTCTGCCTATCTGACCCTCCAATCTCCCCACAACTATACCCCCTACCCAGGGGAAAATTTTCACCTATGAAACTGGTCCTTGGTATCAACAGTATCACTGGGCTACTATATATCTTTTGAGGAAGAACACATTTCAACCATATTACCAAACTTAATAATTTTCCTGATAAGTAAGTATATTCAGATAATTTTCCCTTCCTCAAAACTCTTAAGAAATATCCTGCAGTAGTTTCTTTTGGCAAATCACTTTGAGAAGTTTGGTTAGATGAGTGAATATATCTATACTGCAAATTCCCATGTTTCTGTATAGACCATCATGAGTGGCAATTTATTAATACTGTATCCACTTCACAGTGATTCATATGATTCCTCGTCTCATTTTCTTTTTCATCCTGAAGTTGTACTTGTGAAATAAAGCATCAGTGTTGCAATCTTCCTCAGGCTCTGTTTTCCAAAAACCTATAATAAGGTATCTACCTATCCTGCAATATTAATTTTTGTTCTTTGGTCTCTTATAAGCTGAATCTACCTATATTCTTCTCGTCCCACTAATAGTAAACCATCAACTTTACTTGTGAAGGCTATTATCATAGCTCTCCAACAGCTTTCTATGCTTTTAACATTCTCATCTTTCAACTATTTCCCAGAATGTAGCTAGAATGGTTGCAGTTAGCTTCAGATTTGATTTTGCCAGTCCCATCTGAAACCTGTCAAAGGTTTCCCATCACACTTACAACAAAGCCCAAACATCTTTAGAACTTCATATAACAATGCCTGCTAATCCTTCTGTTGCCAGCCTTACTTCTCTCCTTTTGTGCCATTCTTTCACTTTATGACTATATTCCATCTTTATTGGTCTTTCCTAGATCACTTTAAAATGGTATATTTTTGTGCTCTTTTTACTTCAAAACTTTTCTCTAGGAACACTCCCCTCCCCATTCTCATACCACATCAAACTCTTATCCTTCATGTATATGTTCGAATACAACTTTAGCTGGTTTGCATTACTAATAAATATTCCTGTTATTTCCAATGGTGTTCTAAATACATTGCTAAAGATTTTCCAAGCTTATAGGAGAATTCTTTTAGTGTATATGTAAACCTCCATTCTTATTGGACTATTTTCTCTTTACAATTTGAATCTAACACTATCTTAACTATATATTAAATGTGGCTTCGGAAAAAATATCTTAATTCGGGGATGCCCCAAATTTCTTTCTCTGATTTTTGCAAGGTCTAAGATAATTCAGTCACATTCTGAGTTGTTCTTGCTTCTACGTAATCAAGAGATTTTCTCTTGCTATTAATAGTCAACAGAAGTGTTGTGGTTCAATGCTTTTTCTGACTTCTGAGCATTTAAATGACTTCTTGTTAAATATTTTAGATTAGAAGGAAAAAAAAAGATTTCTAATCTTCTTTCATCAATTTGAACATTACATCTATAAAATCAATTTTATGGTGATTTCGAAACATGTTTACATGTCAATGTGATGGCATCTAGAGACACAGACACATTTACTATAATGCCATAAACTTTATAATTCTTAAAAAGTTAGATAAAGTGCATATAAAATAAGTCAATATGTTATAAAGCTGACAAAAGAATACAGAAGCAAGAGAGTGAAAGATTTAAAACAGCTTTGGTTTGAAACTGCAATCCCTAGGTGGTCTAATTCGAGCAGAACATCGCCACAAGGCATAGGACCCCAGCATTGTTAGAAACCATGCAAGTCATCTGCCATTTTGTCAGATGGAGGAGCTTCCCCACCTCGTAGATGAAGCTCATCACAGCCTTGACAACATTGGGTTCCACATCATTAGTTTCCATTTGATTCCATAGCAACAAAATAAGAGAAAATTAATTATAGTAGATGCTGGAAACCAAATAGTGGAATTAAAATCCCAGCATTCTCATTTAATGGCCAAGAAACAAATTACACTATTACAGCAGAACAGCTTTTTTCACCTCCTGTGCTGGTTTCTGTATTTTGTATAAATGTGAAGCTTATACTCTGAAATAAACAACTTTATTAAAAATGAACCCAGGAACATTACTATGGAGAGTTCAATCAGCAATTCTCTCCGGTATGTGACTAAAGAAACCACTTCTACATTTCTGGAAAGAACTACTTACCTCCCTCTGTTTGCTTAGTATTAGGAGTAACCCCTTTTCTTCAAAACCATCTTTTAGATGGACTCAAGCTGGTGAGACAGACTGGAAAACATTGGCACCATCAAATGATTATGCATTCCATTCCAATTTCACCTCTAAGTCTGATTAAAATGGGGAAGTGTAAACAAATCTCATTTTAAATGAAGCTGATCCAAATTGCTGGCTCAGACTAAGGTCAAAATCAGAAAGGGCTTGAAAAGAAAAGACTATAGGTGAATATTAATAACACATCTAAAGAATCCCTTTTGGTAGAGACGAGTCCTAATTCTTCCAACATAACTACGAGACTGCCAGAGGACTTTTTCAAGAAAATACCTTATATAAAGGCTCTCTTTTCATTTCCTACCTTTCATTCCGTAATAATACTCTAGATTAAGAAGTTGCATTATAAATGATAAACTTTATTAGCAATTTGAAATGAGGGTATGATAAATAGCAAATGAAATACTCAAAATGCTTTCAGCCCTGCCACATTTTCTTCTAGTTTCAGCTTTAGGAGAAAATAAATCGTTTTCCAAACACTCATTCTTGAGGTCTCTCTCTCTGGGGACTGGCTAGGTAGTTTAGCCATGCCCTGATGGGGATCTAGGGCAGTGGTCATAGATGCTTATAGTGTGTCTTTCACGAGATAATTCTTTATCCTAGTAAGGGGCTTAATGCCTACATGTTCAACATGTGCACAGATGCTCTTGTGACTCTTTTCTGAACTGTGTCTAATTTATTCTTACCAAGATAGTCTCTCTCTAAGAGAGCCTTGACTTGGAGGATAGTTAGAGCCAGGTGTGTCAGTTAGGAGAGACACAGAAAAGGGAGCAATCTAAAACATATGCAATTACAGAAGCTTTTTTCCTTCTATTATTAAAAAAATATTGTAAATTGACAATTTGCCATTATGTCTGGGGTAAAAAACATCAACAAAGTGGTTTATGAACGCAAAGCAAAATAATTAAAACAAGCTAATGAACTTATACACTGTTGTTGTGAGTACATTTGAAATTTGTGCTTAGTAATTTTAAAATGTAAATATATTATTATTAGCCATATTCATGGCAGATATTCTTTGGATTACCACACCATTCTCTTGATCTTTTTCTCTCTCTTTCTTCCTCACCTTTGCCTCTCACACTCCCTGTTCCCTTTTCTCTCTCTCTTTTACTCATCTCTCCACCCTATTCTGTTCCTTATTTCTAATATAAAATGAATTTATATTTTTGTATCTTAAAAAATATATTCATAGCACTGGGCAATAGATCTCAAAACAAACAAACAGAAACATGTTTATTGTTCTTGTCTGAGGATTTTGTACATTTTGACACAATCTCTCAAACATTCATCCTCCATATCTACCATTCTACACTGTGAAGAAGCATGTTTTTTTCATTACTTACAGATTGCATAGAGAAGAGACCAGCATGCCTTACAGGGCCAACAGGAAGAGAAGCTTCACATGACAGTCATATTCTCACTGTATCATGAGAAAGAGGAGGGGAGACAGAGAGGGACTTGAGAGCTAAAGCCTTTATTTAGGTCCAGAACATTACCCAAGCAGGTTTCCAGCAGTGAGTTCTAAATGATAAGTTAATAGCAAGCAAGCAAGAGCTCTGTGGAGTCATACTGTAATTGAGAGATGGTCACTGTGACCATCTGTGTAGACCCATGCAGGGTATAGTGCTCAGTAGGGGAGCCAAATGGGCTGTAGATAGCTATTCCATGGGAAGGGAGCCATCAGGCGTTGGTTATATGTTTGTAGGAGGCAGATATCTGGAGCGACCACATTGAGGACCTGAGAGGAGAGCATGGACCATAAACTGTCAAGGATGACTTTCTCATAGAAGAAAGTCCAAATGACATTCAAATTACATGCCAAGTGGAAATAAAATCATAACTATTCATTGCACATAGCAGGCAAATTGACAAAAAGATTTGGCTTTCAGATGCTATAATGTAAAGCACCACATGAAAGCCTGGAAAAATATACTCAATTTCTAAATAATCTTTTATTTATTATTCTTTGTAATTTTTGGATTTCACTTTTTATTTCTTTTCTTTTTTTATGTTTGTACTATATCTTTTACCTTCCCACATGTTTACCTATCTGGATTCAGTTATATAGCTTTAATGTATTGGGATGAATGAATCTACTATTCTGTGACTTCCTGAAGAGTTATTTATATTGAGAATCAACTATCAAGTGTTTCTTTCTCCTTCTTTACCTTCATCGACTTAACAAAATTTTTTTGTTGTTGTTGGGCAATGCCTGTGGCTCAAAGGAGTAGGGCGCTGGCCCCATATGCCAGAGGTGGTTCAAACCTAGCCTTGACCAAAAACTGCAAAAAAACAAACAAAAAAAAAATTTTTGTTTTCTTTGCTTAGTATCATGCAGACACAGAAAAGCATAAGAATCACTTTATGTATTTTTCATGATTATTATGTTAATATTTACTTCATGAATGACTCTAAGACTTATATTTAAACTGAACCCAACATACAGATTTCTTAACTCATGAAAGTGGCTATTTAACCCAAGTATTTTCAAGTGATGACAGTATTACTTATTATTAGATTACTACCCTCTAGAACAATATACCCAAAAAACATCAAAATCAGAGAAATCATGATTACATTATCTTATTATTGTAAGTAGAGAGCAAATAGTTTCAGGTATATGAGACTGGGGTGTGTAAGAGTTAGATCTAATGTTAAAACTATTATTAAATAGGTATTCTAGTCATAATGTTATATTCATTAAACAAACTGGTCTTCACAATAACCCTGAAAAGCAGGTATAATTATTACCACATTCAAAACAGAGAAGTTAAGTAAACTGGCACTTATTAGTCATTCCTATATTACTGTATTCTAAATAGGCAATGATAATATTAGCAAATTGTTTTATGGGCAATTTCTCAATATTTCCCTAGTAAGTTTTTTTCTTTTTTTTTTGAGACAGAATCTCACCTTGTCACCCTTGGTAAAATGTCATGGCATCATAGCTCACAACCAACTCAAACTCTTGGGCTGAAGTGATCCTCTTGCCTTAGCTGACCAAGTCGCTGGGACTACAGATGCCCACCACAATGCCTGGCTATTTTTAGAGACAGGGTCATACTTTGGCTCAAGATGATCTTCAATCTGTGGCAATCCACCCACCTCAGCCTCCCAAGTGCTGGGATTACAGGCTTGAGCCACCATGCCCAGCAAGAATGTTTTGAATTCATTTCCCTCCAAGCAATCTATGAGTAATATATGACACCATAGAGTTTAAATTCAGATTTGATCCAAGGCCCTTGATGTTTTATATTTACCCTGTACTTCCAAGCAAGAAAGCAAATTAAGCATAATAAACACAGATAATGGCATTTGGGAGGATTTAAATACTAGATATATTTCTTGGTAATAGATTATGATTAGACTAATAGTAGCTCCAGATTAAACCCAGATAAATTCAAATGAACTCTGACTATAGGACTTTATTAGAACAGGTAGCCACCACTGAGTGTAACTTGAGGGTTAGTAAGAATGCATTTTTTTCCATTACACAAACTAAGCTCCATTAAATCTGGGTTGTTGCCCTGAGAAAGAATGAACTATATATGAACATATGAGAATACATCTACTCATGCTCAACAAAACTCTTTAGATCAGCTAGAAATGTAGTTCACTTGACCTAATAGCTAAGGTACTCTCTCAGCAGGAGGTGTTGAAAAGATTTGAAGTCTATAATTGGAAATTTAGTCCTTGATTTTAAATAATATATACTACTCTACTTCTAAAATAGAAGGAATAGTGGGTGTGTTATCACAAAACACTGCTCAGTATGAGTCAATATTTTCCTTCATTGGGAAGAGGATCTAGAAGAAAGAGATTCCAAGAGAAAGGCAATTTAGGCAAATCACCGCAGAACGTGTGATTTCATTCATATGAGGTAAATAAGGAAAAGAAACTGGAAGGGGTGGTTCTATAAATGAGGGGTTTTTATTTCATAATCTTAACAGTGTTAACCTAATCAATGTTTTCCAATGTTTTCAAAAGGACAAAAATGAAATGTTTTCTGATATATGAATATGTCTCATATTTACACCCAACTTTAATAGTAGTTTGCTAATTATTTTTAGTTTTTTAATTTGCAGATGAAGAAGTTAAAATATATCTGTTCAAGTCCTTTGTCCAATTTTTTTTTTAATAATTTTATTGAATCATAATTGTGTACATTGGTGCAATCATAGGGCACAACTACTGGGACTTGATCAAACTAAAAAGCTTCTGCACTGCTAAGAACACTGTAAGTGTAGCAGGCAGACAGCCGTCAGAATGGGAGAAAATATTTGCAGGTTATGCCTCAGACAAAGGTTTAATAACCAAAATACACAGAGAACTTAAGCGTATTGGCAACAAAAGGGTAAGTGATCTCATCTCAGGGTGGGAAAAGGAATTGAAGAGAAA